>JAYKQN010000005.1:27947500-27980000 GCA_036785175.1 Eupleurogrammus muticus
AGTGACGCAGAATATACGCCTGGCATGTATAGGAAGAAGGAAAAAAAAAAAGGATATTAGCGCACAAATTCTTAGAATTTATAGAAATTCAAGAACTCAAATGTAGGAAATCTGTCTTCTCATCCCTGTTAAACATGTTTTCATGGTGTCACTTGGTGTCTACACTTCATACTCATACTCTGTGCTGTATGCTCCCTGTGAACACTTTGCTGCCCCCTAATGGAGTGGAGGTGCAATTACACTTTATTCTAGGACAGTAAAATATAAAAATAAAAACTATTTGAGAACCACTGCACTATATCAACTGTAAATTATCCAGTATTAGCAGCTGGGTCTATAACACTTTTTTTTTAACCTCAAATTCTGTTCCTTAATCACAAGGAGCAGTTTTTAAACTGTGGGTTACTAAAAAAAATGGTTCCTAATAATAATTCAATGTAATTTCAGTGCTAATATTATAGCAGAATTATTTTAATATCACTATGTAATGTGCAATGTAAAGCTGCACCATGTCTCTGTCACTGTATTTCTACACTGGAATTTAGCCTGAACAATAAATTATAAAATATTTTTCGTCAATCTACTGAATGCCTACTATATTGTTATGGTAGCTGTACTTTTTCAATAATTATATTAGTATTTTATAGGTTCAAATTGACAGAAAACCTTTTGTTCCTTCATTGTACTGTTACTCAAATAGAAATAAAGGCCTGTCTCTAATATTGGCCTCGTTCCAATAAAAGGCCTTAATGCACCTGAGTAAATAAAACCTATATTAGAGAATGTACAGTATGTGTATTTTTTATTCGTCGTGTTTCTGACGTAAAGGGAGCGGACCTTCATGCGGGCCACCAGGTTCTGCTCCTGCCTCTTGTCCAGGAGCCTGAAGAGTCGGTTGAGCTGCAGCAGGGCCTCGGTCACGGGGGACGTCTCCGTCTCCTGGGGCATGTAGCTCAGCAGGTTCAGGGCCTGGTTGAAGGACACACGGCCCAGTCTGTGGACAAAGGAGGAAGGAAACGTGGAGGAAAGTTAATCCCCAAGATGGGACGTTCCAGTGCAGCAGCACAGGTTAAAAGATCACGTTGTGTACCTGGAGAGAGCAAAGACGTTGTGTATTAGCGAGGCCCGGTCCTCCTTCGCGAGGACGTTGACGTTTTTGGACAAAGCGTCCGTCAGCGCGCTCCAGCCTTCGTCTCCATAGTGGACGATGTAGAAACCCGTGTTCCTGTAGTTCAGCTTCAGCCACTTTACGCTCTCCGGCACCTTAATGGTCCCTAAAAAAATAATAAATTATAGTCAGCTTTAAAGTCAATTACTTCACATGTGCGACACAAGGCAAGACACAAAAAAACAACAAGACATTTAAGCATAATATGTGTATATATATATATATACATATATGTTTATACACACACACATATATATATATATATATATACACACTTATTTATATATATATATATATATATATATATATATACACACACTTTTAGCTTTATTGTCAATTACTTCACATGTGCGACACAAGGCAAGACACAAAAAACAAGACATTTAATCATATGTATATATACACATATATATATACATATATGTGTATATATACATATATATACATAATATATATACATTTACATATACACCTGCATATATACACATATGTATGTATGTGTGTATATATACATATATACACACACACACATATATATATATATATATATATATATATATATATGTGTGTATATATGTATATATATATATACATGTGTATGTGTGTGTATATATGTATATATACATATATACACACACATACATATATATATATATATATGTATGTATGTGTGTATATACATACACATATATATATATACACATATATATATATACATATATACACACACACACATACATATATATATATATATATATTTATTTATTTATTTATTTATTTATTTTTTATACCTGATTTGCTTTTTAAAGTGAACATCTGTCGACACTCTGGCTCTACGCTGCAGCTGTCGTTCACAAACGTCACCGGAATGTTCCACAAGCTGAAGAAAAAAAAAACACAGAAATCTGTGGGTTAGAGTGTGTTTCTATCACTGTGTGTGTGTGTGTGTGTGTGTGTGTGTCGCCCACCTGGAAGGGTACGTGGCGTTGTCTGATTTGAACAGGAAGTGCTCCTGCGTGAGCGTCACCTGGTCCCCCTTGCGGCTCACGGTGACCAATGGGAAGCCTTTCTGCGACGTCCAGGAGCTCATCATCTCAGACACGTTGAGGCGTTGACCCGACAGCTCCACCTGGAGGTGGAAACACGAATAACCACGTCACGTTCACAGGTTTAATATGTTACAAACATCTGGATTAATGAGCTGTTTATTACTGACAGAGGACCAGGAGCATTGTGCCTAACATCCACTTGATCTGTGTGATACTGTCCAGCTGCTGAATAAATAAATAACATATATTAAAAAAAAAAAAGATAAAAAAATGTTTAAATCTGAAAACCTCTGGTCATTAAAAATGCAGCTGATGTACAGCATGTGTTCAGACCAAAGATTAACAAGCTTTTATGTATTAATGAATGCAGGTGATTAAGGAATAAAGGATATAAGTGCACAGACTGTGAGTTCTGATCATTTACAGACATTCAAGAACTCAAATGGAGGAAATCAAGTCTCTAACATTGGCAAATAAATATTATTAGAACCACAGTTTTGCAGGTGCAATTCAACAGATGATGTGCATGTGTGCAGTGGTCTGGTTTACCTTCAGTTAGCGAAAAAACATGAACAAGCTTTTACGTTTAATTAGTAAAAAACGTATGCACGATTGGTAAATATTTGTTACTATTTATCTTAATTGTACAGCTCCTGACTGTGTGATGTGACATTAAGATATGAAGTAGTGTAAAATTCAGCTATTCAGCAAACACACACACACACACACACACACACACACACACACACACACACACACACACACACACACACACACACACACACACACACACACACACACACCTGTGTGAGGCTGTTCCACAGGTCGTTGGTGTCTGTGTTTAATCCGCTGAAGTCCTTCAGGTATTTGATGATTCCTTTTCTGAACTGTTGATCCCCCGGCAGCGAGTTGTTCAGCATCAGGAGGATAGAGGCACCCTGGAAGAAGAAATTAAAAAATAAATATATTATTAAATAAAACACTGAATATTTTCTATATATTGTATAATCATAATTGTATATATAATATGATTATGTATAATAAAGCTGCAATGACTGATCAATTAGTTGTCAACTATTGTTGATCTAATAATCAATTTAAGTCATTTTTAATAAGAAAATGTGCAAATAAATCTGATTACTTTCTGGTATCTTTAGATGAAGTATTAAAATAGTCAGTTATTGGCAGCAATAATATTTACTGTCACAGTTATAGTTTAACCCTGAAATTGTTCATTAGATGTAATTTGTGTTATTTCTTAGCGCAGAGAAGCTGCAACGTTTAGTCAATAATTGACTAGTTATCAACTATTACATTAGTGAATTAATCGATAGGAGTTATTTTTAAGAAGAAAATGTCTCCTCAAGTCTGATTTTAATTTTTTTTTTACATTTTATACCATCAAAAAACCCAATTATTGTTGTAATTACATTACTTCAAGTTAATTGAAGATGTAATATGTGATTTTTGGAATCCAGGCTGCAGAGAAGCATTAACAATTTGTTGATTAATTGATTAATTATCAACCATTACATTAATCCCCAACCATTTTGGCAATTGATTAATGGATTTGAGTCTGTTCTCTGATTATTTCCTGGTTTCTTTATTTTTCTATAATAGTAAACTGATGATCTTTGGGTTGTGGACAAAAAAAGACATTTTAGGTTCAATTTATGACTACCGTAAATTCTGGACTACAAGCCGCTACTTTTTTCATTTGAACTATGGGGCTCATACAAAGGCTATTCTGCAGATTTTTTTTCACCACTAGGGGCGCTCATAAATGCAAAGAAGAATACGCTAGTACCTCTTTAGCAGATATAAGTCGGTAGAAGCTGATAGAACGACGACAAATTACCAATCCTGTCAAACTCTATCTTTTATAATCCTCACCCCTTCAAGTTTTAAGTTGAAGGCCATCGATCTCGCTCTACAGGAAGGAAACGGCGCTGCTGCTCGGAAGCTTAGCGTCAATGAGTCTCTGATGGAGACAGATGTGACGAAGCGCTGCTGAGTTTGTTCAGCTCCGACACTTTTCAACTTTCACACACAGGAGAAATGAAGACAAATACTGTAAATACCGGTTATTTTCTCTTTTTTAATCAGCAAAGTTGCTGCCGTGTTAAAATACAGGTTAGGAAAGGATTTATTTAGGTACATACACGTACATTTACAATTCAAAATCGTTCTGTTCCTGTAGTAAATATCTAATCTAAAAACATGCATATCTGTGGCTTGCAAAACTTCTTAAAACAGAGCGGATGCGGCTTGTATGCAGGTGCGCGTTATAGTCCAGAATTTACGGTAATCCATTTATTTTTTCATGAATAGATTGTATGGATTGTAATAGTATAATATATATGTAATATTACTACTATAATAACACTGACAAATCTCTAGGCTTATAAATTAATTCACTGATTGAAGAACCCACTCACATTATTTATCATAATCCTCAATAAATGCTCTGATAATCAATAGATCAATCAAGATTAATCAGAAGTGATGATGTTTCTCTCCTTCCTGTGGTGTTTTTACGGCCTCTACTATGAGAGTTAGAGTCTATTAGTCAATTAATCGACATTTTACATCATTTTACTGATAAATACAGAAAAGTTGCCAGTAACCAGCTGAATATGGAGGTAATGATGATGATGATATGACTTTATTGATCCCACAACGGGGAAATTTGTCTGTTACTGCAGCGTACAGAGTAAAGAAAAGAAAAAAAAATAAAAGCTAAAGAAGATAAAAACTATAAAAAATAAAAATACACAACACTATGTACAAAATTCATAGAATTTGTTGATCTGCATACACAGTATGCATTATGGACATAAGAATGGAGAAAAAATACTGATAAATAGCAAGAAAAAAGTATGCATAAGCAAAGCATATATACATACACATACACACATGTGCACATACATAGCTAATGCATACTTAAGGTGCAGGGTGTGTGTGTAGAGTGAAGTGACTACAGTAGTCGATTAATTGACTATCAAACAGTAATATTTATATAAAACGCTCACCTTCTCGTAGGAGACGGAGTCAAACATCTCCTCCACCTGCTCCGGCGTGTTGACCTCCACCGACACGGCGTGGGACGAGTTCAGCGCGTCTTTCTCCAACGCTCGGAACCTCACGGACAGGAACAAGTTATCCTGCGCACACACACACACACACACACACAGACATAAAGGTGAAGCGCACAACTTGATCCGCCTCAGGTCTAACGGGTCGGACACTGACGGACTCACGATGTCCAGCTGGGGGAAGACGGCCTGCACCGACGTGTACTGCATGTAGGTGGCGAAGCCCTCGTTGAGCCACAGGTCGTTCCACCAGCTCATGGTCACCAGGTTCCCGAACCACTGGGACACACAGGCAGATTTTAAAAATCCACCCCTTTTTGTTTTTCTTTTACAACATTTACGGCCTGAAGCTGCTCCTCACGCACGCACCGGAGGGTCAATACCTGGTGGGCGAGCTCGTGGGCCACGACGGAGGCGACCACCTGCTTGTCCAGCGGAGACGACTGCTGCTCCACCAGCAGCGTGGTCTCCCTGAACGTGATCAGGCCCCAGTTCTCCATGGCCCCCGCCAGGAAGTCTGGGATGGCCACCAGGTCTGAGGGGAAGAGAGAGAGGAATATGTGAATGCACAAACTATGGAGGAAATTACACAGACGTGTGGATTTGAGTCATTCTTTAAGGAAAAAAACTCTCCTCTCTGATTATTTCCTGGTTTCTTTATTCTTCAATTCAGCTCAGATACTTTCTCTCTCTATCAAAGATCAATCGATTAATTAATTATTTGCTAACTATTGCATTTATCGCCAACTATTTTGATAATCGAATCATGGAATTGAGTCATTCTTTAATTCTAAAATGTCCAAATTCTCTGGTTCCAGCTTCTGTTCTCTGAATCTCTAAATTTGAATTGTCCTTTAATGGGCAAAAACACCTGTAATTAATGAGGTGTTTAATGTTAAAGGAGAGTTATGTCTAACATCCATATGATCTGTGTGAGACTGTGCAGGTGCATGATTGTTAAATCATTTTACACCATTTGTCGTGATCATACAGCTCCTTACGAAACGATCATTGACTGTGTGTTTGACATCAAGATCTAAAGTAGAGTATAATTTAGCTATAGGGAGAAACGATGGGACCTTTACCAAATGGATTACATATACATTAGACTCCATAGTCCTGTAGAGCCCCACAGTGAAGCCTTTCCTCTCTTTTTTCTTTTATCTCCTAGCTCCTTTGTTTTTCCTTTGTTCTTACGGTGTGAGATGACGTTTAATATTCTTAATGGTTAAATAATTCAAATATGGATACAGGTAGTAAGGAAGATAATTGTATTGCCCCAAAAGTATGGAGTGTGTATATATATATATAGATATATATATATATATATATCTATATATATATATATATACTTAAGCCCAAAATTATTCATACCCCTATTAAACACAATATAGTACACACATTTCGTGATTTTTTCACTTGAAATTACTATTTCACCTCAGTTTTTACTTAATGGTTAAATCATTAGAATATGTATAACTATAACTATATATATATATATATATATATATATATATATATATATATATAGTTATATACACACACATGTACACATATATAGCCAAATATTATTCTTACCCCTATTGAATACAAGGGATTTCTTGATTTTTTCACTTACAAATGAGTATTCCACCTCAGTTTTTACTTAACAGGACACAAAAAAAGAAAGTCTTTCAACTATAAAGTGTGTGTATATAAAGAAAGATTTCACTCAAAAAGCATCCCTTGTATTTGATGGGTATGAACAATTTTGAGCTATATATATATATATATATACACACACACGGCCACTATATAAATATATGGTCACTTTAATATGTGAACCTTGCTGGACATTTAATACGTTGTTTGTATGTTTAAAATCATTCAAATATGTAGATTATATATATATAGATAATAATGAATAAACAATAATGAAACCCAATGGAAAGCGTTCGTTTTGCACCACCTGATCAATCACCTAATTTTTTGAGCGGGTAGCTGATCTCAAAGAAGTTGTTGTAGAAGTGCAGCAGCTTGGAGGCCGTGTCCAGAGCGTATTCAGTCTGCTGCTTCTTCTCCGGCACCGAGTACACAGACACCTGCAGGACGAGGAGGAGAACCCCCAGCAGCTCATGACCTGAATAAATATATATATATATATAGAACACTGAAAAGCTGAGTCTGCTAAATCCACATCAGACGCACCAGAGTGTCAGAAACGTTCTTGCTGATGGGACTGAAGTTGGCCACCACGAAGGCCACCAGGTACGTGCTCATGTTCACGCTGGTCTTCTCAAACTCGTCCTGCAGGAGGCCGTTGGGCAGAGTTGTGGTTTTAGCCTGAGAGACGAAGCAGAAAGCACGACCACTTCAGTTAGGCATGTTCCTCAGGCTCAGGTAATCAGGATAATCAGATTCATTCTGCCCAAACCAAGAGATAACAAGTCAACAAACTAATGTTCCTATACTGCCAACATAATAATATAATGATTGATTAGCATTAATCAATTTGAGCCATTTGTAAAAAGAAAATGCAAATTCCTTAATCTATAATTAGTTTGATTTTTGGAATGCAGGCTGCAGAAAAGCTGCAACGATTAGTCGATTAATTGATTAGTTATCAACTATTACATTAATCCCTGACTATTTTAATAATTCAATTTGTGTATTTTGACATTTTTTACCATTTTATGAACCAAACAACTCATCAATAATTGTTTCAATAATCAATAGATTAATTGTCATTAGTCAATAAATGTCATTAGTTGCATCCCTTTACTTACTGATTGTTTATTTTACGTTCGATCTTCAGCTTTGAGAAACAACATTTAATGAACCAAACAACTAATCAATTAATTGTTTCATTAATTGAAATATTGGAATTAAAAATGATTGTATAAATTATAATAGATATAATTTTTTTTATTTTACAAATCTCTAGCCTAATAAATACCTTTTTTTTCACTGATTATCTAGTATCTAGTCACATTGTTTGTCATAAACCTCATTTAATGCTCTGATAATCAATAGATAAATCAAGATTAATCAGAACATTTTAGGTTGAATCTAATGAACCAAACAACTAATCAACTGAGCATTTTAAAAATAGATAGTATTATAGATGTAGTTTAACTTCTATGTTTAACACAGACAAATCTTATTTCTAGCCTAATAAATAACATTTATTCTGTATTTATCGAGTGCTTAAATCCCATTTTATGCTCTAAATGCCATTAACCCTATCATGAGCCCATACTGTTAAATTAAAGCGTGTTAGAGTACCTTAGGCATGTTGGAGAGCGCCATGTAGTCCGGTTTTCTTATGATTTTGATCAGAAAAGTGGCTTTGAAGGACGGCTCGTCGAAGCAGGGGAAGGCCTTCCGAGCGAAGAGAGGCTCGAACTGGGTGGCAGCTAGGACCCTGGGGACGGGAGGGAGAACGGCGTCATTATTACGCTGGGAAAAAAATCTGTTTAAAAAGCTGTGATTGAAAATCTGTGGAGTGGACTGTACCTTTTCTTCCCGTCCTTGTCGGTATACGAGCTGTTGTAGAAGCCGTCGTAGGTGTGCGACAGTCTGCCGTAGTAATCCAGGGTCAGGACACAGCGCTGACCCGCCTTCAGCTCCTCAGAGAACTCAATGGCCAGCTGCTCCCTGGGTCTGTACTCCAGCACCGCAACGCTGCTGGCCTCCGCCTCCCCCAGCTGGAGCAGAGAAAACAGAACGTTAGACTATAAGGTCGTATAAAGTCTTAGATTTTCTTCAAAATGTTGGTGCGCCCTATGTATGTATGTAGGGGAAGTGTGGGCATGGATTGTAGATAAAATAACAGGGATGTGCGTTATGCAGAACATCGTTGTTTTAACAACCTGAAAATGGTAAAGAGACACGCTGATAAAGCACAGTTTAAACTGAAGGAAATCAGCTACACAGCTGAGTTTAAGACATAAGACAGGTGGTACGAGTTGGAGGAAAGACTGGATCAGTGGATCACAGAGCAGAGACTGGATCAGTGGATCACAGAGCAGAGACTGGATCAGTGGATCACAGAGCAAAGACTGGATCAGTGGATCACAGAGCAGAGACTGGATCAGTGGATCACAGAGCAGAGACTGGATCAGTGGATCACAGAGCAAAGACTGGATCAGTGGATCACAGAGCAGAGACTGGATCAGTGGATCACAGAGCAGAGACTGGATCAGTGGATCACAGAGCAAAGACTGGATCAGTGGATCACAGAGCAGAGACTGGATCAGTGGATCACAGAGCAGAGACTGGATCAGTGGATCACGGAGCAAAGACTGGATCAGTGGATCACAGAGCAGAGACTGGATCAGTGGATCACAGATTAAAGACTGGATCAGTGGATCACAGAGCAGAGACTGGATCAGTGGATCACGGAGCAAAGACTGGATCAGTGGATCACAGAGCAAAGACTGGATCAGTGGATCACAGATTAAAGACTGGATCAGTGGATCACAGAGCAGAGACTGGATCAGTGGATCACAGAGCAAAGACTGGATCAGTGGATCACAGAGCAAAGACTGGATCAGTGGATCACAGATTAAAGACTGGATCAGTGGATCACAGAGCAGAGACTGGATCAGTGGATCACAGAGCAAAGACTGGATCAGTGGATCACAGAGCAGAGACTGGATCAGGTGATCACAGAGCAAAGACTGGATCAGCAGATCACAGAGCAAAGACTCGATCGGGATTGGGAGAAGCGTTCCGACAGTCACCATACATACACACATAGGGCGCATCACACATTTTGAAGAAAATCTAAGACTTTAATGTGCACCCTATAGTCGTGAAAATACGGTAATATGTGGAGTGGGTGTTGGGTCCTAGCGAGCAGTTGTAAATAGCCGGTAAAGTGCCTTCATTAAGAGTTGCGTTGTATATACTTGTAAACAGTTCTAACAGGTTACATTTTTCTTCTGATATATATATTTAACCTTTGTATTGACATAAAAGCTGGAAAAAATCTTGTTGATCCAGTTGGTCCTAGTTAGCAGCAGCTTTTCCTACCTTAAAGGTAGCGTTGGTAATAGTGAGGTTGGAGCCGTGCAGCACCAGGCGTTTGGTGGCGTGCAGCACCGACATGGTGATGACGGCGCGGCCGCCGAACGTCATGTTGCCGAACTCGGGGCTCAGCGTGAGGTCGTAGGCCACGGGCCGCACGCTGCGGGGCAGCCGGAGCTGGGTCCAGGGGAACAGCTTGCCACTGGTGGACAAAGGGTAGATGGACTCCATGGTGTAGTTCTGTGACGGCTTACGACAGCCATTCTGTAAAAAAAAAAAAAAAAAAAGACGACGGGCCAGGGTGAGAATCAGTCATGATTTACACACTCATAAGGAAATTAGTTGAAAGGAGTGTGTTCTAAGAAATGTGAAGCATTTTTTAAGGAGTTTTACGTTGTACGAGGGTCTAAGGCAGTGGTTCTCAAATAGTGGGGCCTTGATGGAGCCTCGCGCCTCCTAACATGTTTTTTTTTGTTAGTTTTTTTTTTTTACTGTCCTAGAATAAAGTGCAATTGCACCTCCACTACATTAGGGGGCAGCAGAGTGTTCACAGGGAGCATACAGCACAGAGTATGAGTATGAAGTGTAGACACCAAGTGACACCATGAAAACATATTTAACAGGGATGAGAAGACAGGCGGAGAGAGACGGAGATAAAGAGACAAACGAAAGTCTCCCAAAGCTAAGACGAGGAAATATGACGAAAAAGCACTGAATTAAAGCGAGTGTGTGTGTGTGTGTGTGCCCAAATGCGCCAAAACCAGCAGGAGGTATAAAAAAGATAAATTGATTTTGTGAAAGATGGGTGGTATTTTTTTTTTTCAGGGGGTTTATTTTTGCAAGAATTATGCAACACATTAGGAAATTTATAGTCTCTATTAAAGCAAAATCATAACTGATATCAGTATTAATGGTAGAATGTAAGTTTCTATGATGCTTGTAAATGTTGTTGTGCAATTTAACTTGATTTCAGAGAAATCCTGAATGAAATCAGGCTTAAAAGCCAGCTTTTCTTACCCTGGTGAAGGTGCAGCCTGGTAGGAAGTACAGCACCATGGTCATGGAGGCCACGATCACCAGGAATAACACACACACGACCATGGTTCGAGCTGAGGGTCGAGAACACGACCTGAGACAGAGGAGAGATCCTAATTTGACCATTTCTACAAAAAAATATGTATGAAGAAGCTTCCCCCACAATAGACATAGACCTGTGCATGTTTAGACACCTTTGCAATGCTGCATCATGTGTGAATTGAAGCCTTAGAAGATTTTCCATGCGAGACTTAAACAGGAAATTACTGCAAGTTGTTTTAAATGTCTGGAAATCCAATAGAAATTGTACCTGAACACAAATGTTGTTGCAGTAGATGTAAATCAAGATGCTGCTGCAACCTTGGCCAACAAACTTTAACTTTACAGGATGATGTGATGACTTGAAATAATGTTGGCATTTTATTATTTAGTAGATGCATCTGTTATTGAAACAGCAGCAACTGCTCCCTGCTACTAAAGATATCAGAACAATAGAACCTTTAGATGTCTTTCCCAAAAAAATATATATATATATCAATGTGATTATTTTATTTGACATAGACAATTATGCCACGAGGCTAACGCCGTGCAGCTAAATAACAACGTTACCTGGGCGGGGCCTGCCTGGCGTAGGGGGAGGAGCCAGACCTGAGGGCGGAGCTCCGGTTCATGAAGGACATGCCCAGCAGCCGGGCCGAGGACTCGCAGTCCTCCTCGTCCTCGTCCAGGTCGTTCTCGCCCAGGCCTCGCACCAGCAGCCGCGAGCTGCGCGGCTCGTACGCCACCTCGTCCGGGTCCAGGGCCGGGAACGCCTGGAGGGGGACGGAACGCCGGGAATAACGTTAATCAGCGCTTTTTACAGTTACATTAAATGGCACAGGTTAAGGTGTCCTGAGTGGACATGAAGGAACAATTAAGGATCATCATTAAACAAGTCAGACCAAAAAATGTGAATATTTCTAATTTAAATGCAGCGATCCTACGCTATTTATAATAATCCATCAGTAACCAGTATTAATGCATAAAATTACCTTTAGATTAACCTAATCACCAACTAATTGCATTTTATCTCTTCTAAATGGACCTTAAGGGGATATTTTTAAACATTTCTACACTCTTTAACATGTGAGTGACTGTTTATAATTACTGAAACAATGAGAAATAGTCTCAATAACTCCAGTTAAAATAAAAAAGAATATGGCGGAATGCAAATCAAACAAACTTTATCTGTTAACTTTAACATTTCCTGAGTGATACGAGTCCTACTCACACATCTGGACACATCTGTGATGTTTTATTTAACTTTTAAAAGCCCTAAATGTGATTAAAAATGTGCCAAGTCGCCTCTGGTTGTGACTCCACAGTAATGCAACTGCTTTATTATCATTTATTATAGAACAATATAGAGGCTTTATGTAGAAGTAGCACTTAACTTGTCATTTAACTTAACACTATTGAAATTCTTATGTATGTTGTGGTTTTCTACAGTTTCAAACATGACTCCTGAATGCATCTACATTGGCGTGTTATTACAAGACAAAACTAACATGATCCCTGACTCTCGTGCATTTATTGAACAGGGTTTGTCTCGCTGTTTAATTGTATTTCCACATAGTGAGAACTTTTTATTTATGCTCCAATAAATCCCATTTTTGTGGGAAATGTTGTAACTCTCACTGTATTATTTGGGATAGTTATATTTGACAGATTTATTAACATCTACAGGCCAGTGAAAAAACACGTTTATGAGGATTGATTTGTGTTGGCCAAACCTCACGTCTTTATTTTCAATCCTCTCTCATTTAACACAGATTTACAAGGCCAGGCAAATTTATTTATGCAGCACGTGGGTAAGAAAAAGTTCACAGTTACCAGAACACATGAAATCAAAGATTTAAAAAGGAAAGAATGTGTTAGATCAGTTAACAAAAAGCGACTGCAGGTATTTCTGGTCCTGTCCCATTTCAGTGATTTATACACATGCTGCAGAAAGCCAGTATCTGAATGATAGAGGCGTTGCATCTTTGCAAGAAATCCTGTGAAGAAAAGGCTATTGCAAGAGTCTAACCTTGGAAAAAAAATGTTGGTTTCTTGTCATTTATTTTAAAAAAATCACTATTTTGCATGATTTTTTTTTTTGTATTTCTAACAGGAAATATCAAATGGTGTCACCTAATAATATTTAATCCACCTAGAATATAAACCTAGTTGATAGCATGTGTTTTTAATTTTAAAAAATAAGGAGAGATAAACTGCTTTTAAAACTGTTTTTTAAAGTTTTTCTTTATTTATTTATTTTTTTACACAAGATATCAAATGGTACAACCTAAAAAAATGACAAAATATTTACTCTTAAGAGAGTTTAACTATGTGATACCATTTTGAGAGTCCTGATGAATACTTTTAGAACAGTACATTTTTCATTTGTACCATTTTTTATACATAAAATATCAAATGGTGTAACCTAAAAAAAAAAATAATGATTTATAATCCAACTATATTATAAAAATAGTTGATAGCATATGCTAAACTATCTAAATATTATTTTTTTTCCTTGTTTTCCAGATACATTTAAAGTGACTTAGTGCCGTGCAGCTCTGCTTCAACCTAAATAACAACGCTTTGTGGGCGTTACCTGGGCGGGGCCTATCGACATAAGAGGGAGGAGCCAAGCATGATTAGATTAGATTAGATTAGATTAGATAGCTCCTTTATTGTCCCACAGTGGGGAAATTTACAGTGCTACAGCAGCAGTTAGAAAAGTTACAAAAATGTTTTTTTAAAAATTTAAAAAGGAAAAAAAAATTAAAAAATTAAATTAAAAAAAAAAAAATGAGGGCGTGGCTTCGGTTCAGGAAGGACACGCCCAGCAGCCGGGCCGAGGACTCGCATATAAAAAAAGCTATAATTTTAATATTAAATCCAACTAGAATATGAAACTAGCTGACAGCATGTTTTTAAACTCTTTAGAGCTTTTTTTCTCAAAACTATTTATCCGATTAATGCACTGACGAAGAGATTCTAGGACTTAGATTTCTACTATTATCACTATTATATCTGTGAAGTAACTCCGTATGGGTTTGATAGTGGATCGGAGGATTTCAGGCAGATAGAAGCACATGTAGTCGGTAGTTTGTGTAATTTTCGATGCTCGGACGTTGCCGTACCGGAAACGCTGCGGAGTCCTTGGCCAGGTCCACTACGTCCGGCTCCTCTTCAAACATGCTGTTCTCGATCATGTTCCTCGGCAGGTTGGCCCGATCTACGACACGCAGGGGAAAGAGGAAATAAGACGAGAAGGATTCTCAAAAAAACAAAAAAAGGGGAAACGAGAGGTCAGCGGTAGAACACGCACACGGTGTGACGGCGTTGGCCTCATATTTATATGAATATAGAGGCTGGATGTCCTGGTACTGTCTAATCCCTGGTGAGAAAATCTTTTCTTAGTGATCGCACACAACATGACAGAAACTGATAGATTTCACCGTCTTTTCCAACCTACTTCTTTCATTTAAGTGCAGTGACAGAACTGGAGAAACGAGAATTTGTCGACAGGAGATGTCACATGCTCCTCTGCAGATTACAACAGCGTGCGCAGTTTTTCTCCACGAAACTGACCTGACCACTTCGCCATCGTGACAACCAGCGTCTTACAGAAGCCACATGACTCCCTGAAAAAGCCAAATTCTCTACTCCAGACCAGAGGCATGCTCCACTTCCTAATTCAATAAGATAAAGTAGTAAATAAGCAAACTGTGTGAGCCACAAGTTTCTCGTATTGTAGGATAAAGACAATGCAACTGAATGGACGATGCATATCTGAGCAAAAGGAAAAAGAAGAATCCAGAGACGTGAGAGGTGGATTCAGCTTCTATTCTTTCCTGTTCAGTGTTTCTGATAAGACTCCATGAGCTGCCACGTTCTCTGCATCCAGCATCACGTCTATTAATAGGTGACGAGCTAAGATGTGGCTAATGTGTAATGTCCAAAAGAGGATCTGATGTAATTAAAACAAAAAGCATCGCAATCTGCTGAATGTTAACCCTACTGCTGACAGCTGCAGGATAATAGTGGAGACATGACGGTGGTAAATATATATCCTATAAAACCAGATCACGTGGTTCAGATGAGAGGGATTGTTAATGTGACGGTAAAATAAATAGAGTATGTCAGCATATGGGAACAACAACAACTCCTGTTCTGTTCTTTTCTCACGTAGATGGAACGTAAATATAGAAGCGGCTCGTTTCACTTTCTGAACCGAGCACTTCCTGTTTACTGAAAATGTGCATTGAGTCTACAAATAAGACGCAAAACTTACCGCAGGTAAATATATAAACCTGAGACGTGTCCATTAGATAAAGTCATGTTCAACTCTGTCACTGCTTGGTTGGTCATTTACCAGAAGGAAGCAGCAGCTAACGTTTTCTCCTCTGATCCGATCACCATGAGACTGTGATTTCGTTGCTTGCTTTTCAACCTAATCACACCAAGGAGAGCAAACACTTTCCCTGAGCCGTAACTTCTGTTTGTTTAAATAAAGCTCTGGAGGTTATAAAGCAGCCGGAGATAACCTGAAAACCAAACAGCTGCGTTTATAACAGTGGGAAAGTACATTATTGACAGCAAAATGTACTTAAAATATCAAAAGTAAAAGTCATTGTTACGCTAAAGTTACTCTGCTTTCTTGCAAAATATTGTTTAGAAAAAGCATAAGCAATATGCATATGCAAAAACAAAGAGAGCAGTAAAAAAGTACAGTACTAAAACTGTATTTTAGTACAATAAATATGGAAAAGGAAGCTGCATTTTAATGCAAGTTAAAAAAAAAAGGGTGCTCATGTAAAATGACATAATGTAGATTCATTGTGTTTTTGGTCCTGTCCCATTTAGTGGTTTATAAACATGCAGCAGTGCTTTAAAGTAAGTTTTCCTTTCTGGAAAGCCTGAATTGGAATGATAGAGGCGTTGCGTTTTTGCAAGAATTCCTGTGAAAAAGGGCTACTGCAAGAGTCTAACCGTGGAAATAAAATGTTGGATGCTCATGTGAATTAATGACGATTTTATAAACAGATAATCTGCTTTCTTGCAAAACATTGTTCAGAAAAAAGTTCAATATTTCCCCCTGAAATGTGCAAAAGCAAAAAGAAAGGAGTACAGTAAAATGTACAGTACGTAATATTAAATTGAAGAAAAGTAAGATGCATTTTAATATTGTCAAGGTAAAAAAAATTAAACTGATAAAAAATATTGCTCAGAAAAACTGTAAACAGTTGTAACAGCTGTTGAATAAATATAGTACAGTAAAAGATGTAATGTTGTCCCCTGAAATGTGCAAATGCAAAAAGAGTACAGTAAAAAAGTACAGTTTTAAAATTGAATGCAATACGTTATTTACAGGTAAGCTGCATTTTAATGTTGTCAAGGTAATAACAAAATGCTGGGTGCTCATGTGAAATAAAATAATGTAGATTTCTTACCATGGGTGGGCAGTCTGGGTCCAGCATGGCCAGAGAGCTGCAGGTTTCTGTTCCAACTGAGCAGTAACACACCTGATTCTACTAATGAAGGTCCTCAGCAAGGACTCTAATGTTTAATTAGTAGAATCAGGTGTGTTTCTGCCTCACTGAAACAAAAACCTGCAGCTCACTGGTGCTTCCCACCCCTGTTATAAACTGTTAATCTGCTTTTTTGCAAAATTTTGCACAGAAAAGCTGTACAAGTGGTAACAGAAGCTGTCAAATAAAGTGCAGTAAAAAGTTAAATTTTTCCCCTTGAAATGTGAAAAAACAAATGCATTGCATTTTTACGTTGTGAAGGTAAAAATCTCATGCTCATGTGACGTGAAATAATGCAGATTTTAAAAACTGATGATCTGATTTCTTGCAAAATATTGTTCAGAAAAAGACGTCAAATAAATATAGTGCGGTAAAAAGTTGCTGTGAAACACAAAAACAAAGTATAATAAGTATATAGTATAGTAAAGTTAAAAAAAAAGTACAGTGTTCAAATGTAAGTTTGTAGTATGCTGCATTTTAATGTTAAGGTTAAAAAAATGGGTGCTATTGTGAAGTGAAATAATGTAGATTTTATTAAGTGAGTATAATAAGTATATAATAAATAGTAGTACAAAAGTATAGTAAAAGAGTACTTTTGTACCTCTGTATAAAGAGTACACTGTATAAAGAGTACAGTGTTCAAATTTGAGTACAATTTATTATGTAAAAGTACGGTGCATTTTAATGTTAAGGTTGAAAAAGAAGTGAAATAATGTAGGTTTTATAAACGAATAATCTGCTTTTTTGCAAAATATTATTCAGAAAAGCTGTCAAATAAATGAAATGTGCAAAAGCAGAAAAAAAAGGATTTTGTAAAAAAAATACAGTGTTAAAATTGTAGTACAAGTACATACATTATGTAAAAGTGAGCTATCAGCATATGTGGAATGTGCAGAAACTAAGAATAGTAAGTATATAGTAAATAGTAGTAAAAAAGTACAGAGTTCAAATTTAGGTACAAATCATTATGTTAAAGTATGGTGCTTTTGTGGAGTGAAATAATGTATATTGTATTAACTAATAATCCTCTTTCTTGCAAAATTTTGTTCAGAAATAGTGATTTTTTACCCCTGAAATGTGCAAGTGTAAAGTAGAATGTGTACAGTAAAAATACTGTACTCCAGTACAATACATCAGTGGATGTACTGTAGCTGCACAGCTCAATGCAGACATTGTTGGAGCTGTTAGACATTTAGACATGTGTCATGTGCAAGATGAATTCAATCAAAGCACAAGATCCACACAGAACAGACGAAAAAAGGGGGAAGAGGAAGAAGAAGAGGAAGAAGAAGAAGAAGAAGAAGAAGAAGAAGAAGAAGAAGAAGAGGCGGTCGCGTGCAGTAAAAACGTTATCAGGCCAAAACAGGGCTGACACACACTGGCACTGATGTTAAGTTAAGCCTCAGGGAAGAGAAGGAAAAAAAAACGAGACAAAACACAACAAGCCAGTCATTCAGAGCCTCTCAACACGTGTCCTCGGCTGAATGTCACTCAGCCCCGAGCTAAAGTCCCGTTAGTTCTTAGCCGGCCTCGGCTAGCTTACTGTACCTGAGCTGTCAAACGGGTCCATGGCAGCAGCTTGTACGGCGCCTCCTCCGCGTCCACCACCGGGAAGAAGAAGAAGAAGTAGCGGGGGGTGTTGGGTATTATTTTTCTTTTTTAGGGGGGGACTAACCAGCAGATGTAGACGTAGATCCCCCCAGTAAACAGCAGCCTCCTTTACTGTCACTGTACCAGCGACGTAGGAAGCTAGCTCCGAGTTAGCCAACTTCTGCCCGCAACGTTAGCTCGTTTCTACAACTTTATCGCCCATGGTTCCTGTTGTGGACCGACACGGGGCTACGGAGGGATTATAGAGAATCAACCGTACATTTAAAACGATTTAAAAAACAAAAAAAGCTTAGTGGAAACGCTCGGTTAAAAAAAAAAACTAACGAAAGCGCAAATGACACTTTCCTCCTCCTCGACCAGTTGTTGACAACCTCCCATCAAATTACACTGCTGGGATCCTATTGGCTGACAGGGCCGAGGGGGCGGGGCCAACCCGCTCTAAACACACGCACTTCCACGTTTCCTGTTGCACTGGTGGTTTATTATAAGAGACAGAGTCCTTATAATAAATGCAGTACTCCTCATTAAGTAGTGGAAGGCAACGAAGTACATTTACTCTAGTACTGTACTCAAGTGCAATTTAAAGGTACTTTGATGCGGCTATATACTTCATCTGCCACATTTCACTGACAGTTTTAGTTACGTTTCAGCTGAAGGTTTTATTATTTTGTTATATATAATAAAATTGGAACCTTTTTTAATTACTATGAGCTTTGTGTTAATGGTAAAACATATCATGATGCAGTACCATTGCTATTTATCTACTTAAAGTTTATCAAATTAGCTCCTCATAAACCAAATTTGTCTCACATTTATGATTAAAAAATGATTTAAAAATAATAAATAAGTACTATGATATATAATGTAGGACTTTGTGTTTTTATTTAAATCCTTTCTTTGTATTGATTTATATTCCTTTTACATTTTCGTTAGACATTTTTTTAGAACATTATTGATTGTTTTTAATTATAGGGCCACTGACAATTTACAAAACACTTTTTTCACATAAAAACACCCAATATCATTTTTTCTTTTTTAACACATTATAGCATTTTATGCCTAAAGACCTACTTGTATTATGTAAATGTAGATAAATATTTCATACCCATGGATAACAGATAATTATTGATCATCTTTAATTATCTATTTTCAATAACAAGCAGGAGAAAAAAAGACTGAATAGAACCGGTATATACCAAAATAGGTTTAAATTGACTTTATCTGTTAAATAACTGGCTGTTTGATTCACATATATTATATTATGTATGTGAATATATTCTATATTATATGGAACTATTTTCTTATTGTATTGATGATGAGTATAATAATATGTATTGATACTGTTTTATTTCCGATGCGTATTATAGCACGATAATCCTAATCTATTCATACTTTATTATAACGTAGGTGTGGACACAACGGTTCTATTTATTCGTACATTCATTGGTTTGATGCTCAGTTTTTTATTGTGAATACATAGAAGACTAAAAAGATCATTTCTGATCCAAAGTTCCTCAGTGACCACAATTTATTGACAAATTACCTATTAATCAGTTTATGTCTGACACATATCTTGGGATATAGATAATTCACTCATTTTAAAACCTTTGTTCTCGGCTACAACAGAGGTTTTACGTTTTACAGCATTCAGGTATGAATGGAAAACCTGAAGCTTGCACACCTCATCATCTAAACAGCAATAAAAAAAAAATCTGAATTATCTTCAGTCTCTGCACGAAAAATCTGTCCTGGACGGCTCATAAAACCCTGGATGATCCAAACACACGTTGTGAACTTAAAGAACACACCCTCAGGTCCAGGCGCTGAAATATAGGTGCATCTCATTTATTCCACCCCCCATTAAGCTGCTGAATGAAACAGAAGCAGCAGCACTTTTATGATGATTCCTTTCTTTATGATGTTCTCACTTTACGACACCTTATATATACATATATATATATATATCTGTTTGCATACTGTAGCTGTGTTTATGCTGCGAATGTCATGTTGTTGTTTGTACAGTGATGGTTTTATGTTGTAATATATTCTTCCTGTCATGACATGTGTGTGTGTGTGTGTGTGTGTGTGTGTGTGTGTGTGTAATATGATGCAGTGGTGCGCCGCCTCGGACAAATTTCCCACTGTGGGACAATAAAGTTCATCTTTCGTTACCCGCCAATAACACGGGGATATATTTCAGTTTATGCCACGGACACAAAGGTGCGAATAGGTGGAGGGAACAACTTTGTTGGAGCGAAATTAACCTTTTCTGTGTGAGTGTCCTCTGTGCTCCCTCTGCAGGCCTGGAGTCTAATGTCTAATCTCATGTCTCCACCCCAAAGACATTAATACCTGCACAGGGCCAGACTGAGTGTGGCTGATTGGAGGCAACAGCTTTCTTACGTCTGTCTCCTGCCCTCAAGCTGGATTGATTGTTTATTTAAAACCTTTTCATTTCTTGTTTATTTATATGTTTAAAGTTAAAATAAATCCTCAAGCATTGAGGTTAAATCATATCTTTTCTTGTGGACAATCCATTTTTGAGACAAGGACAGTCAGTCATGAAACTACTCTCAATCAGTTACATGGAATCTTGGTAAAAGGCCAATACATTTAAGTAAGAAAGCTGTTGTCCGGAGTACTGGAGTGCAAGACTTTGAAGTATTTGGATTTATATGGACTTTGCATTGTGGATTTAAAACTTGAACTTGGACTTCTATGGATTGATTGTTTGGACGAGCACATGGCAACTAACAAAGGAACAGCCATCTTGAAAACCTTCAAAGGCAAGTACGATTAAAAACCTTGTTACCTGCAAGTGAAAAAGGATTTCTGTTTTTTGAAATGGATCTGATTTGATGAGAAACTTTTTCTGTTTATTCATGAATTGAGAATTAAGAACATAGATGAACTTGTGAAGTTATTAAGAAGACTCCAAGCAGTGGATTATACTTTGTTCACGTTTTGAGGGCCTAAGCGGCTGATTTAGTTCATAAAAATGGATGATGAAAAGGCAAAAGAGACTCTTGCTCTTGTTCAAGATTTGGATTCGGACGTCCCAGGTGGGGATGAAGTTAACATTAGTCAGCAAACCTTGGAAGAAATGCGCTCAACCAGAAAAGGCAAGCTTAGCCAGCTGACCAGGCGCATGAACATAATTAAAGAATTAATGAATGACACTACTTGTGCTGGTGAAGTGAAATCTAATGAGGAAATGTACAAAACAAAATTGGATGAATTTAAAGAAGCTCACTCACAGTATCAGTGCTTGTTAAATAAAGAAGATTGTGACAATGATACAAAAACTTGGTTTGAACCAAAGTGGGCAGTGATAACAGAGTTCCTTTCCTCTCTTTCACAATGGTGGGCCAGCTTGGAAACCACTGAAGAGGCGACTGAAGAGGAGACCCATGACCACCTTGCTGTTGTTACTGATGATGTCAGGCCCGAAGACAGTGCTTCAGCAGTAAGAGATCATGGATCCCAAATGTCAAAGAGACAAAACCGCTCTGTCCTATCTACACACTCATCTTCTTCACGCATACAGGCAGAGACTGAACGGGCAACCCTTCTGGTGAAAGCCGCTGCATTAAAAGAAAAACATGCTTTAGAGGAAAAGGAGGAACAACTTAACCGTGAAAAAGAACAACTAAGAAAAAGGAAAGAGCTGTTGAATATACAAACAGAATTAGCAGCAGCATCAGCCAAAATATCTGTTCTGAAATCTGCTGAAGATTATGAAGATAATCCCGACTCAACAACCATGGATGGCATGAATGAATATTTTGAGAAACACATGGACAAAGACGACACACTGGACTTTAAAGACATCGCCATGACGCCTAGTGTAAAACCAAAGACTGGAACTACCTGGCATCATTCTACTGTCCATATGCCCGCACATTCTGAAGTCAACATGCTTCAACCTCGACGCACAGCAATGGCTCAACAGACTGCTGCCACCACCAGACCAAGTCGTCAGACGGTACTGATCAGTGAAACACCAAGAATTTCACCGCCACCTACAACTGCAATGGCACGACAAACACAAGCTTCACAGGGAGGAGTAGAGCCTGATCAACTCCACACACTCCTTGAAAGCCAAAACAGCATCACAAGGTCTCTGGTAAGACATCAACAAATTGCCTTTCTGCCAAAAAGAGATTTAGTGCCATTTGATGGTGATATTTTGCAGTACCAGTCATTTATCCGGTCTTTTGAACAAATTATTGAATCCAAAGTGGAGACCAGTGAAGAAAGACTGTCCTTTCTTGAGCAGTACACAAAAGGAGCTGCTCAAGAGCTTGTTAAGAGTTGTCAGTATTTGCCTTCTGACAGAGGTTTCCAAACAGCTAAAAATCTGTTAAAAGAAAATTATGGCAATGAATATAGGCTTGCCAGCGCCTATATAGGAAAGGCTCTTTCCTGGTCACCAATCAAGGCAGAAGACCTGAAAGCATTGCAGGCATACACTCTGTTTCTTAGAAGTTGCTGCAATTCAATGGAAAGTATGATGTATATGGATGAATTGAATCTGGCGTCCAACCTCAAAGCCATAGTGTTCAAACTTCCTCACAAAATCCGTGACAGATGGAGGTCGGTCGCTTCAGATATGCAAACACAAAATAATACAAGAGTAACATTCTACAATCTTGTTGAATTCCTTGAGAAACAAGTTCGCATCTATTCTGACCCCGTGTTTGGCAACATCTTAGATGGCCCTCAGAATAAAGACAAATCATCAAAACCTTTGTCCAAACCCAAATCTACTGGCAACTTCGCCACAACAATTGACCAACTGACTAGGCCAGTATATTGTGGATTCTGCAGGGGTACGCACACACTTGCACAGTGCTCAAGTTTAAGAAAAAGGTCTAACAAAGAGAAAATTGACTTCTTAAGAAAAAACGGAATCTGTTTTGGATGTCTTGCAAAAGGACACATCAGCAAGGACTGCAAAAGGCGCCTGACATGCGATGTATGTAAGAAACCACATCCTGGACTACTACACATAGAGAATCAACAAATGACGAGCAAAGATGCAGAGATGCAGAGACCTCCTGTGGACCATGACGGTGATCAATCTGTTACCTTAAAATCTTGTGGGCATATTGGGGCCGGTAAGAATGAATGTGCACTTTCCATTGTTCCTGTCCAGGTAAAGAGTAACAAAAGTGATCAGATAATTGAGACATATGCTTTCCTCGATTCAGGCAGTTCTGCTACCTTTTGCACTGAACAATTAATGTCAAAATTACACATTAAAGGAAGAAAAACCAACATTATGTTGCACACCTTGAGTCAAGAGAAATGCATCCCCTCATATCTAGTCACAGGACTTGAAGTTGCTGGATTAAACTGTTCTGACTTTGTTGCTTTACCAGATGCCTATACCCAGCATGAGATGCCCGTGACGAAGGAGAACATGATCAGAAAGGAAGATCTCTCAAAATGGTCATATCCGCAAAAGGTGACGTTACCTGTTATTGATGCCAAAGTTGAGTTACTAATTGGATCAAATGCTCATAGAGTCATGGAACCCTGGGAGGTGATTAATAGCGAACAAGGTGGACCTTTTGCCATAAAAACACACCTAGGATGGGTTGTTAATGGCCCTCTTAGAGGCTATGATCCTGGCACAACTAACTGTCCAGCAGTCATATGCAATAGGATCTCAATAGCCAGGATAGAGGAACTTTTGATTAGTCAGTATAATCAAGATTTCAGTGAAAGAGCATCAGAAGACAAACCTGAAATGTCAGTAGAAGATAAGAAATTCATGAAATGTGTGAATGGCAGCGTAACACTGGAAGATGGACACTATGTTCTGGATTTACCCTTCAGGAGAGAAAATCAAGTCCTGCCAAATAACCGATCTGTGGCAGAACAGCGCCTCCATGGCCTGAAGAAAAAATTCCAAAGACATGAGCAATTCAAAAAAGAATACAGTGAGTTTATGTCAGAGATTATTGAAAAGAAATATGCTGAAGTGGTACCGTGTGAACAGCTAGAGAAGGCAGATGGCAGAGTGTGGTACATCCCACACCATGGGGTGTACCACCCCAAGAAGAAAACCTTAAGAGTTGTCTTTGACTGCAGTGCATCCTACCAAGGAGCCTCACTCAATTCAGAATTACTACAAGGCCCAGACTTAACAAACACCTTAGTCGGAGTACTTGTCAGATTCAGGCTCGAGCCAGTTGCTGTAATGGCAGACATCCGCTCCATGTTCCACCAAGTGAGGGTATCAGCCAAAGATGTGGACTTCTTAAGATTTCTCTGGTGGCCTGAAGGTGATGTAGATCAAAGAGCAGTGGAGCACCGCATGCTTGTCCACTTGTTCGGAGCAGTGTCATCTCCAAGCTGCGCAAGCTTTGCCTTAAAGAGGACAGCAGAAGACAACAAAGGTAACTTTGCCTCAGAAGTCATCAATACTATTAAAAACAATTTTTATGTTGATGATTGTTTAAAGTCGCTGCCCTCAGATCAGGAAGCTGTGCAACTCGTTGAGGACCTGTCAGCTGCCTGTCAGACGGGAGGATTCTACCTCACCAAATGGGCAAGTAACAGCCGCACAGTGCTCTCTGCTATCCCCCAAGAAGATCGAGCCAAAGAAGTCAAGATGTTGGACTTGGAGAAAGATGAACTGCCAATGGAGAGGGCCCTTGGACTCCAGTGGTGCGTCGAGAATGATGCATTCATGTTTAAGATCACACTGAAACACAAACCACTCAGTAGAAGGGGCTTACTATCTGTTGTTAGCTCAGTGTATGATCCACTCGGCTTCTTAGCCCCAGTCATCTTACCTGTCAAGCATATGCTCCAGCAGTTATGCAAGGAAAAGTATGGATGGGATGAACCAATTCCCTCTGCAACATCTCAAAAGTGGATAGAGTGGACATCTAGTCTCGAGAAGCTGAATGACTTCAGTGTTGCTCGTTGCATTAAATCAAAGCACTTTGGAAATCCAATACGGGCCCAACTGCATCACTTTTCAGATGCCTGTGAATATGGCTATGGCACTGCAAGTTACCTGCGGATGGAGAATGACCGGGGCGAAGTCTGCATCTCCTTCATGATGGGTAAAGGAAGATTGGCTCCTTTGAAGCAGATGACAATCCCCAGAATGGAGCTCTCCGCGGCAGTGCTGTTAGTCAGAGTGGATAAAATGCTCAGGTTAGAGCTGCAAATTGAACTTGAAAGCTCAGTGTTTTGGACTGATAGTCAGACAGTCTTGAAGTATATAGCCAATGAGCATGCACGGTTCCACACATTCGTCGCCAATCGGATATCCATTATCCATGAAAATTCCAGCTTGTCCCAGTGGAGATTTGTGGGAACAAAATCAAACCCAGCTGATGACGCGTCAAGAGGCTTGACTGTCGAAAAATTCCTAGAATGCAGACGGTGGATAGAAGGCCCAACCTTTCTCTGCAAACCAGAAGCTGAATGGCCAGTTCATCCTATCGACTTTGACTCCCAGCTCAGCCCAATGGTTGATCTAGAGGTAAAAAAGAAAGTTACTGTCTTGAGTACTGACGTCGTTCATGATAAAGAAAGCCCAACCATTCAACTACTATCATACTTTTCAGATTGGCTGAAACTTAAAAAGGCAGTAGCTTGGCTCTTGAAATTTAAGAATGTATTGAAGACCCTTGCAAAGCAAAGAAAGAAAATCAAATCCACAAGCCTAGACGCTCAAAGCAAAGAAGTTGCTTTAAAGATGCAAGCCTTCAAATCAACATTGGGTGGTCAGAGCCTTAACATTGAAGACCTGGAAATGGCAGAGAAGGTAATTATTGGAATAAGCCAAAGACAAACATTCCCCAAGGAATTGGCCAAACTGGAAATGGCGCCATCTAGTGTGCAAAGAACAAGTTGCATATTTAAGTTGGATCCAGTGTTGGACAGTGGCATACTGAGAGTTGGTGGACGCCTCTCCAGGTCAGCCATGCCTGAGCAAGTAAAACATCCAGTCATTCTGCACAAGAGTCATCCAATCTCCTCTCTGATATTACGCCACATCCATGAGCACACAGGCCATAGTGGAAGAAACCATGTTCTCTCCGAACTTCGTAAAAGGTACTGGATCACAAATGCAAACTCTGCAGTTAGAAGCATAATTAACAAATGTGTTACCTGCAGGCGAGTAGCTGGAAGAACAAGAATACAAAAGATGGCAGACTTACCGCAAGAAAGATTAATGCCCGACCTGCCCCCCTTTACAAATGTGGGAATGGATTATTTCGGCCCAATTGAAACCAAGCGGGCCAGAAGCCTTGTGAAACGGTACGGGGTAATCTTTACGTGCATGTCTAGCAGGGCAGTGCATCTTGAGATGGCATACTCTTTAGACACAGACTCCTGCATCTGCGCTATCAGAAGGTTTACGTGTCGCAGAGGTCAAGTCTCTCACATTCGCTCAGATAACGGGACCAACTTGGTAGGTGCTGAAAAGGAACTACGAAAAGCTCTTGCGTGTTTAGATCAGGACAAAATGAGAAATTCCCTGCTTAAAGATAACATCAAATGGTCTTTCAACCCTCCAGCGGCATCTCACCATGGCGGTGTATGGGAGAGAATCATCAGAATGGGATTTTTCAGAAGTCTGACATGTATCTGAGACGCAGGTGGAAACAAGCCCAATACATGGCTGATTTGTTTTGGAAGAGGTGGGCCCAAGAATATTTACCACTGTTACAAGAACGGCAAAAATGGATAAATCCAAGAAAGAACATCCAAATAGGAGACATAGTCTTGATTGTGGACGCAACAGCACCCCGAGGGTCCTGGACGTTGGGAAGAGTCCTACAAACCTTTCAAGATGGTAAAGGGCTGGTCCGTTCAGTACAGATCAAAACCAAGACTAGTGTTCTTGAGCGACCCATCACAAAAGTCTGCCTGTTGGTGGAAGACTGCCCCCCTGACCACCAACCCCAATCAACTCATTGAAAGTATGTAATCTTTTTATTTAAAGACATACAGTATGTTTAAAGGCTCCATCTTATTTCAGTTTTTTATAATTGTATTACATTCACATTGCATACAATTAGGGGCCGGAAATGTTGGAGCGAAATTAACCTTTTCTGTGTGAGTGTCCTCTGTGCTCCCTCTGCAGGCCTGGAGTCTAATGTCTAATCTCATGTCTCCACCCCAAAGACATTAATACCTGCACAGGGCCAGACTGAGTGTGGCTGATTGGAGGCAACAGCTTTCTTACGTCTGTCTCCTGCCCTCAAGCTGGATTGATTGTTTATTTAAAACCTTTTCATTTCTTGTTTATTTATATGTTTAAAGTTAAAATAAATCCTCAAGCATTGAGGTTAAATCATATCTTTTCTTGTGGACAATCCATTTTTGAGACAAGGACAGTCAGTCATGAAACTACTCTCAATCAGTTACATGGAATCTTGGTAAAAGGCCAATACAAACTTTATTGTCTGTTTGAGAACAATTATTATACAGCTTTTGCACACACACACACACACACACACACACAAATACACCCTCCGGCATTTTACAAAACACCTTTTTTGTACATAAAAAACTATCAATTCTTCTGTTTTAGCACATCCCACTGAATATGTGAAAATATGTGCGACTAGAGAAAGACAAATTCAAAGCTCTCGTACCACTTTTTTTTATTAATTCATCTGATTCAACCAGTTCCTCAGAGTCTCCAGGTTCCTCTGGACCCAGCGGACTCTCTTCTGAACGTTTTCCAGGGCGAGCTGAGTAACTCTGAGCTGGGATGCCTGTTCTCTGATGGACTCAAAGAACGATTTCACCTGGAGGGGTCAAACATACACACATACAGCCTATGTGAGACAAGAAATAAAACATAATCTTTGCATTATCTTTGCAACACAGATACTACATTACTGTATTTTCACAACTATAAGGCCACATGAAAGTCTTCTATTTTCTACAAAATGTGTGGTGCGCCCTATGTGTGTATGTAGGGGAAGTGTGGGCATGGATTGTAGATAAAATAACGGGGATGTGCGTTATGCAGAACATCGTTGTTTTAACAACCTGAAAATGGTAAAGAGACACGCTGATAAAGCACAGTTTAAACTGAAGGAAATCAGCTACACAGCTGAGTTTAAGACATAAGACAGGTGGTACGAGTTGGAGGAAAGACTGGATCAGTGGATCACAGAGAAAAGACTGGATCAGTGGATCACAGAGCAAAGACCGGATCAGTGGATCACAGAGCAAAGACTGGATCAGTGGATCACAGAGCAGAGACTGGATCAGTGGATCACAGAGCAAAGAACGAGTAGGAGAAGAGTTCCTATGGTCACCATTCACTAAAAGCAGTAAAGCAGCAGAAGAAATGAAAATTGAACATTTCTGTCTTGGTGCTTTCCTTTCGTTGCCATTTCTCCATCCAGACCAGGACTACAGTAGCGCAGCAACTTCCAGCGGATTATAACGCATCATTTAGAGGAAAGTGACTCTGATGGTGAAGAAAGTGAAGCTGAAATGTTTGATGGAGATTTAGCTGCTGTTGGAATCAGAAACAGAGGATGAGGAATTTGATGGTTTGATTGATGACATTACCCCGCTCTATTTTTAAATACACACACTTGTGTGCTTGTTTTATCCGTGTGTTTTACCATGATGATTAAAAAATGTTAGTACTTTGTAATCAATACTTAAATAAAGGACAACCAAACTCAGTTTAGCTCCCACTCTATTTGTATATATATCTATGTGTGTGTATATCTATGTGTATATATCTATGTGTGTATATATCTATGTGTGTATATATCTATGTGTGTATATATCTGTTTGTATATATCTATGTGTATATATCTATGTGTGTATATATCTATGTGTATATATCTATGTGTGTATATCTATGTGTGTATACATCTATGTGTGTATATATCTATGTGTGTATATATCTATGTGTGTATATATCTATGTGTGTATATATCTATGTGTGTATATCTATGTGTGTATATCTATGTGTGTATATATCTATGTGTATATATCTATGTGTGTATACATCTATGTGTGTATATCTATGTGTGTATATCTATGTGTGTATATATCTATGTGTATATATCTATGTGTATATATCTATGTGTGTATATCTATGTGTATACATCTATGTGTATACATCTATGTGTGTATATATCTATGTGTGTATATCTATGTGTGTATATCTATGTGTGTATATATCTATGTGTATATATCTATGTGTGTATATCTATGTGTGTATATCTATGTGTGTATATATCTATGTGTGTATATATCTGTGTGTGTATAAACCCTCCCCTATAGTTAGGTGCCTTATGTGTGTGTTAAACACAGTAATGCCACACTGAGCCTTTTAGTGCTCAGTCTGTAATTACACTGAGAATCCCTGCTGTCATCACCAGTGCTGTGGTGCAGTGCCTCATGCCCGCCACAGGGGGGCAGCATGAACTCAGTGAAACACACACACCTGTGCAGTTTGTCGGGGTCTCTGCTGCAGGCCAGTGCAGACAGGATGGTGTGTTTGTGTGTATATATCTATGTGTGTATATCTATGTGTGTATATCTATGTGTGTATATATCTATGTGTATATATCTATGTGTGTATATCTATGTGTGTATATCTATGTGTGTATATATCTATGTGTGTATATATCTGTGTGTGTATAAACCCTCCCCTATAGTTAGGTGCCTTATGTGTGTGTTAAACACAGTAATGCCACACTGAGCCTTTTAGTGCGGTTCCTTATGGCTGTGAAAATAGGGTGAATAAAACATATAGATTTTTACTGTCATGTTTTACATTTGTCAATAAAGTTTGTGTATGAGTGTGCATTTGATTGCATGTGCAAAGCATGTTTGGTTAAGTATAAAATAGAAGTTAAAATACTTTTCAAAAGTGCACAATATTTTTATTTAAATAATTATCTGTCTGTTAAATAAAATCTACTAGTTAATACTTGACAATACTGACACTGAATGAGTATAGCTGCTAGCACCAAAATTAGTAAATATCATCAGCATGTTGATATATGAGTGCATCTTTAATTTTCAGCTTATAATGAACTATAAGAGCGTATTTACATCATCGAGCTCCTCCGGAGATGAGAAGTGGCCTGTGGTGCCAAGGATGATGTCTCTGATACTAAATGAGCCCAGCTGGAATCTGCAGAAGAGATAGAGGATGCTCATGATATATTAAAGTACATCATTTAGGGGGCGTGTAGTTGTAGTGACCAATGTAGACAAATGTTTAATCATTTAAAAAATCTGTTTCACTTAGAAGAAGAGATCCCACAGGTTTTACTGGTTTACTCAGTTCATGCCAACTCTCAAAACCTGTTTGATGAGTAACAACCTTTTTTTTTACATACCATGTACATAGTAAGCTATTGTTATTTTAAGGCAGCACAAACTGCATTCTCAGAGATTTTTTTCTGGCACTGACTTCTGAACCAGCGTGCTCCAGTTGTTCTTCACGAAGCTCCAGGCGAGCCGGTGCCCCCGCGGGTTCCTGGCCACCATCACGATGACAGATGACAGGTCCTGGGACCGGATCACCTTCCCTTCCAGGCCGAGCTCCAGCAGCCTGCTCGCACACACACACACACACACACACACACACACACACACACACACACACACACACACACACACACACACAGAAACAATCTATTAACACCACCACCCCAGAGCCTCCACTAGAATTTGTTTGCATGTCTGTAATTACACTGAGAATCCCTGCTGTCATCACCAGTGCTGTGGTGCAGTGCCTCATGCCCGCCACAGGGGGGCAGCATGAACTCAGTGAAACACACACACCTGTGCAGTTTGTCGGGGTCTCTGCTGCAGGCCAGTGCAGACAGGATGGTGTGTTTGTGGGCTGCAGACAGAGACGTGTTGTATCTGTGCAGCAGGGAAGTCCAGCCGTGGTCGGACTGAGCCCCCACCGAGTACACGGCGTCCGCCACGTCAGTGGGGAGGCTGCAGCAAGATGGTTGAGATTTCAGGAGAAATTACATCTTAACGTTGGTTTATGTTGTACAATAAATGGGCATATCCAAACTTTAGTGTCTCTTTGCCTGGCTATGTATAAATATATATAAATAAACCAATATCAATATAGATCATCAATACAATAGGAAAATACTGATAGATGCAATCAAGGTTTGCATGATATGAAAAAAACAATGCTGCTCCCTCTTTAGCTCATAAAAATAATTTAATTAAAATAAAAATGTAATTTAATGATGATGATAACATTTTACTTCCATCCTTTTGTCTCCTGGTAGTTATTAAAAAATAGAATTAACATTTTATTAGATATTATTATTATTATTACATATTTATTAAATATGTTATATCAATATACTTTAATTTATATCACCTGTCACCATTATTAAAACAAGAATAAATATATTGAATTGAATTGAATAATATTAAATAATATTAAATATAATTATTACTATTATTATTATTATTATTAAATATTTATTAAATATTTTATATCAATATATGTTCAAGCTACATCACCTGCCTTTTGTCTCCTGGTCATTATTTAAAATACATAATTAAAAATCATCAATAATGACTGTTATTGACATTATTTTATATCAATATATGTTTTACCTGCCTCAACATTTACATATTAAAATAGGTCTTTACACATAAAATTCATCCAAATATTTCAAAGAAAATCATCAATAATTATAAAAATCAATCAGTATAATCCAATAATGTCATAATAGGCTCTGTTATGTTTCCAGCCGTTTTGAGTCATATCAACACGTGATAATAACTAAGATATAATTAGGAATAACAGACTTGAACGCGTCGTCGGCCTGAAGCCACTTCCTGAAGCTCAGGTTGGCCCTCTCCAGACAGGGGGGGTCCTCCAGGTGACACGCCAGCGAGATGACCTCCGACCTCAGGCGCCGCTCCGACGCCGTTCCCGCGTCGCTCCACGTCTGCCGGTCGATGACGCCG
>JAYKQN010000005.1:27985000-28005000 GCA_036785175.1 Eupleurogrammus muticus
GTCGGATTCTCGGCTGTGCTGGATATGGGTCGAGAGGAGTCTAACGCATCGTAATTGATGGCTGTGAAGCAGGTGTGCAGCAGGTGTTCCTCCTGCAGGGATGAAACGGGAAGTTAAACCGGTGACCACGTCACAGCTGGAGGCCACATGCAGGTGAAGCACGCACCACGTTGAGCTCGGGGAACGTCTCCTGGACGGAGATGTACTCCATGTATCTGGCGAAGCCTTCGTTCAGCCAGATGTCGTTCCACCACTCCATGGTCACCAGGTTACCGAACCACTGCCAACCAGAACACAGTCAGGAGTTTTATTTTAGCTCTCTAGATACCCCCCCCCCCACCACCACCACCACCACCACCACCACCATCACCACCACCATGCATCACCTGATGGGCGAGCTCGTGGCCGATCACCATGGTAACCCACAGCTGGTCGGAGACGGAGGAGGTGAGCGGGTGGAAGAGGAGGCTGGTCTCCCTGTAGGTGGTCAGGCCCCAGTTCTCCATGGCCCCGGACTGGAAGTCAGGGATGGCGATCAGGTCTAGAAGAGAGGGGCGGGAGGGGGGGTTAGAATAAAATAATAATAATAATTATATGATATACCGTATATTCACGACTATAAGGCCACATTAAAGTCTTCTATTTTCTTCAAAATGTTGGTGCTCCCTATGTCTGTATGTAGGGAAGTGTGGGCATGGATTGTAGATAAAATAACGGGGATGTGTGTTATGCAGAACATCGTTGTTTTAACAACCTGAAAATGGTAAAGAGACACGCTGATAAAGCACAGTTTAAACTGAAGGAAATCAGCTACACAGCTGAGTTTAAGACATAAGACAGGTGGTACGAGTTGGAGGAAAGACTGGATCAGTGGATCACAGAGCAGAGACTGGATCAGTGGATCACAGAGTAAAGACTGGATCAGTGGATCACAGAGCAGAGACTGGATCAGTGGATCACCGAGCAAAGACTGGATCAGTGGATCACAGAGCAAAGACTGGATCAGTGGATCACAGAGCAGAGACTGGATCAGTGGATCACAGAGCAAAGATTGGATCAGTGGATCACAGAGCAAAGACTGAATCAGTGGATCACAGAGCAGAGACTGGATCAGTGGATCACAGAGCAGAGACTGGATCAGTGGATCACAGAGTAAAGACTGGATCAGTGGATCACAGTGCAGAGACTGGATCAGTGGATCACAGAGCGTGTGTGTATACATCTATGTGTATATATCTATGTGTGTATATATCTATGTGTTTATATAAACCCTCCCCTATATTTAGGTGCCTTATGATCGTGTAAATACGGTAATATTCAGAATGAGATGTTTGCCTTGTTTGGGCAGAGGGTAGCGGATGCTGAAATACTCCTCGTAGAAGTCGAGCATCTTAACGGCGACCTCCAGGGCGTAGTGGGTCTGGTTCCACTTCTCGGGGGCGGCATAGACAGACACCTATTTAAATAAAAGAAATAATACCTGTGATATCACACTTTTTTCAATTCCTTTTCTTTTTCTTGTATATTTTTTTCTGCAATTTTCTATGAGCATATTTTTAATTTTCACTCCCACACAAATGTATCTGCTGTGCATATGTTGCACTGATTTGTTTGGTAAAAAATAATAATTCCATCTGCTCTAACCATGAAAATAACGCTGTGATATAAAATCTATGTTTCTACAGTTAAGCGATGAAAGGGGGCTTTTATTTTGAAGGACATACATGACCAGTCCCTAAATGTTTACGCAATCTAAAGAAATGTTATTACAATTTAAATTATTATATTATAGTAAACTGAAGAGGAGAGAGTTTTCATTTTAGTTTTGGATGCAGTGCTTCATTTTTGCAGAACATATGAGGTGTTTTGCAGTTTGTGTGTTAAATATTCTTTGATAAAACTAGTCTCATTTGCAAAATTGTGTTTTAAAAGGGAAAAGCAATGTGAATGACATGTGCACCATTTGGTGCAAAAATTTTATTTTGATAATTCTATATGTAGTGTTGTTTGCATTGCTTCATTTTGCAGAATATACGAGGTATTTTGCAGTTTGTGTGTGTGCAGTTTTCTGAATTGTTTTTTTTAATAAAATTAGCCTTGTTTGCAAAGTTGTGTTTTAGCAATTGGAAAAAAAAAACTGAGAGAAATTTCCATTCTCACATTAACAGTGTGCAGATAGTTTGAAATAATCTGATAATGTGAATACATTTTATTCAGATAAGTCTATATGTAGCGTCGGTTGCAGGGCTTCATTTTTGCAGGAGATACGAGGTATTTTGCAGTTTTTTAGCGTGCGGTTTTGTGAATTCTGTTGCCAAGGATGCAAAATTGGTATTTTTGCAGTTGCAATATATATATATATGTATTTTTACCTGCACCCCGGACGACGTCGTGGCAGAAACGGATTTGAAATCACAGACGACAAAAGCCACGAGGTACGTGCTCATCCTCACGCTCGGGGCGAAGTGGTCCTCCAGCAGACCAGAGGTCAGCTCCACGGTTTTAGACTGAAAAACACACCAAACAATTACGAATCCAGACTTTCACAGCACGCAGCAGCATCATCAGCCCACAACACGCTCACTATGGGCATGTTGGACAGGGACAGGAACTCTGAGCTCCTCCTGATGCGAACGGAGAAGTTGGCCTTGAAGCCGGGTTCGTCGAAGCAGGGGAACGCCATGCGGGCGCTGGTGGGCTCGAAGTGGCTGGAAGCTAAAGTTCTGAAGAGGAAAAACCAGAGAGAGCGTGAGAATACGAACCTGTGCTGTGGATGCATGTGTCGGATGGTTCTTTTTGTTTTTTACCTGCTCTGTCCTTCGCTGTTCACGTAGCTGCTCTTGTAGAAACCGTAGAACCCGTCTGCCAGGTCCGCCCCGAACTCCACGTACAGGAAGTATTTCTGGCCACTGACCAGAACCCAGGGAGAGAAGATGCCGATCTGCTCATGGGACGGGTTGTAGAGAACGGGAAGAACCTGGAACAAAAGGAAGAGTCCATTGGTGATAACGATAGATAAGATAATACCTGCATTAAGGAAAGGAAAAATCGTTGGTTCCATCCTCTCTAACCAATAAAATAACTCTTCAACAAACACTAATCATGTGTTTTAATTCGTCTTTTAAACGTATTGATTCCTATTTATCGTGTTCTTTATTAGGCTCTGAAATTATAATACTATTGCATAATGTTTCCATATCGCAATGATATTTTTTAATGTTTTTACAGTTAGGTGTAAAAAGGGGTGCTTTTATTTTGAAGGACATACAATTTCTGTATGAGGTCACATGACCAGTCCCTTTTACTCATGGACATTTGACATGTGAGCCTTTGGGAGTGAGAAACTAGTATTTAATTTTTTTTAATTTACTATATTTTTTCTAATATGCTAAAAAAATATATGTGTATATAGCAACAATATGCAAATATGGAAAATTCCTAATGGAGCACAATCGACATAACGTGCTATATATCTAATATAATACAATAAATCTGTTTAATATCGCAAACAAAAGCACCAAGTCACTTCTGTACAAAAAAGCATTGTTGGATAACTGAGCAGCACTGTTCTTCATGTAAAACTTGAATTAAAATCACTGCTGTGCTATAATACACATTGAACACCTTATTTTTGTAAAATCAACCACATTTATTGCAATATTACAAAAGTACTTTTGCTCTTCTTGAGTTGAATTTCCTCCTACAAATCACATTTTTTTTCTCATCCTTGCAAATGTTTTATTTTTTTGCAAATCTTTTTTCATTAATTTATTTGGAAATGATTTTTTATTCATTTACTTTTTTTTGCAAATATTTTTTTTTTTGCATGTGAATCTATAAATTTTCACACACTTAAGCCCAAAATGATTCCTACCCTGTCAAATACAAGGGATTTCTTTATTATTTCACTTACAAATGAGTATTTAACTTCAGTTTTTACTTAAATAGACACAAAGAAAGTCTGAAGCCATAATTGATTTGTGTTTCGTTAGAATGTGTAAATATAAAAAAAAACACATCAACAAATGACTATGATATAGAAAGCTCCTGCAGGGCATGCTGGGAAATCTGTCTTTATATATATACATTTTATAGTTGAAGACTTTCTTAACCACATAATTTTGGATTTAAGTGTATGTGCAACACAGCTGCAGCTGATGTGGTTTCTGAGATGAAGTAAACACCAAAGGTGCTTTGCTACAAGCAGAGACTGCATGAGCAACTATGGATGTAGATCAGGGGTGGGGCAATCCCTGGCCCCAGAGGGCCGGCGCGGGCGCAGGCCCCCGCCCCAACCAGGCAGCAACACACCCGACTCCACCAACGAAGGTGCAGAGTAGCAGTAATTAGTAGAATCAGGTGCGCCCACCGCCCGGCCGGAACAAGGACCCGCAGCCACACCGGCCCCCCGGGACCGGAACCGCCCACCCCCAATGTAGATGTTAAGGTTTTAGCTGGTGGAGTGTCACAGTGTTCCTAGGGACCCCTTCCGCATCCTCAGCAGGCATCTCAGGGTCCCAGGTGTTTCGCCCCTTAACCTGTACACCTCTCCTGAGTGGGGCAGCAAGGGCTGAGTTAGCCTTCACCTGCGGAAGGGGTCCAGCTGTGATTTCTTGACAGCCACAGCCACCTGGAACTGCTTTCAGCTACTGTGGCTATTTCCCTGGTAGCCTTCTGTACTTGTTTGGCATCAAGCCCGATCTTCTGCAGGAAACTGCGAATAGATGTGGCGGGGAAACCACGAGCCCCAACCTCAATTGGGTAGAGGGTGGCATGCCATCCAGCAAGGGTCGCCTCATCTACTATGTCCTGATACTTACCTTTCTTTGCCTGATGAGATATGGCTAGCCTGTCTTCCCAGGGAACAGTGAGTTCGGCTAGAATGATGGACTTCGAGCTCCTAGAAAGAAGGATCATATCCGGTCGGAGGGTAGTTGCCACCACCTCCTGAGGAAAGACCAGCTTCTTCTTGAGATCCACCCGCAGCTCCCAATCTGATGCGCAGTGTAGCATTGATGGTAGGCGGTCAGGTCTTTTTCCCTTTGGGACTTTACTGCCCTCTCGCTGGAAGCGTGTGGGCCTTGGTGGTACTGGTGGCTGTTTGTTGGTGTGGCTTCTCTGTAGTTCGACCCACTTAGCGACCTCGGTGAGGACTTTGTCGTGTCTCCACCTATAGCGCCCATCTGCCAGAGCTTTTGGGCAGCTGGTCAGAATGTGGTTCAGTGTGCAGAGGCTGGCGCCGCACTGACTACAGGATGCCTCTTCCTCCTTGCCCCAGATCTTCAGATTACTTGGTGTGGGTAGGAGATCAGCCACAGCGCGCAGCAGGAAGTTCAGCTTGCCTTGGTCAGTGCCCCAGAGCTCCTTCCAAGACAATGGTCTCTCGAGCGCCCCCTCCCACTGCATCCAGCGCGCCTGGGAGCCCAGCCCTGCTGCTTTGATTCGACGGTCTTCTTCAGCTGCCTCCCGCACCCTTTGCACCACCAAGTCCCTTCTGTCTCGCATGTTGCTCTTCGACCAGCTCTTGACACCGTAGTTTCCAAGCCCTAGCCGTCCGCGACACACAGTGCCCACGATTTCCTGATGCTTCCAGTAGGCTTCCGCTTCCTTCACCGCCTCGAGGGGTTTCCACTTCCTGCCGCAGTTAATGGCAGAACTTGCATTCCTGACTTTTGCGTCCCTAGAGCCTGAGAGCGTGCATGCTGCCCTTGCCTTGGTGGCCTTGAATTCTTCTATGACGGAGGAGCATGGTAACCGGAGTACTGATGACCTGCTGTAGAGGTTGACTGCGCTGAAAGCTGGAGGAACACCCAGCCATTTACGAATAAACCTGCTACAGACTCTCTCCATTGCTTCAACTCTTGTCATAGGGAAGTCGTAGAGCAGAAATGGCCACTGGAGCCTTGGTATGATGCCATGCTGAAAGCACCACACCTTGAACCTACCTAGCAGCAAACTCCTGTCTATTCTCCTCAGCCACTCCTTTAGTTGGGCTGCGGTGTCTTCGAGGTTTAGCCTGTCCTTCAGAGTGCTGTCATAGTGTTTTCCCAGGCATCGGATTCGCTCCTCCTGAATGGTTGGAATCTCTGACCCCTGGATGCTGAAGGTGTTATTCGACAGATTTCCCTTCAGGATGCACAAGCTTCTGGATTTGCTGGGCTTGAACTGCATACGGGCCCAGGTGGCCATCTTATCCAGTGAACTTAGGACCCATCGTGTCCCAAGGATGGATGGGGTCATCACGGTGATGTCGTCCATGAAAGCTCTGCAGGCTGGATGCCTTGTCCCATCCGCTGCCGTCGGTCCTTTACACTGAGACTCTCCTGCTTTCAGCAGTAGGTTCATAGCTGCCACAAACAGGGAGACTGATATGGTGCAGCCAGCCATGATCCCTTTTTCCAGCCTCTGCCACTTGGTGGTAAAATCCTGTGCACTGAACCTCATCTGTAAAGAACCCATATGAGCCATCACCAACTTAATGACCTCTGATGGTACTTGGTAATGATTCAATGCCTTGCAGATAAGCTGGTGTGGAACATTTGGGTAAGCCTTGGCGAGGTCTAGCCAGACCACCGAGAGAGATTTCTTGTTGCTCTTCGCCTCCTTAATTATCTGGCTAATTACCGCCGTGTGCTCCAGGCATCCAGAGTAGCCCGGTACTCCTCCTTTCTGGACACTTGTATCGATGTAGCCATTGACAAGTAAGTATGATGTCAACCTTTGGGCGATGATTGCCCAGAAGACCTTCCCCTCAACGTCCAGTAGGGAAATCTCTCTAAACTGGTCAAGGCTTGATGAATTCAGCTCCTTAGGAATGAAGCAGCCCTCTGCAAGCGTCCACAGCCAGGGTTCCTGCTTCTTCTTCCACAGTGTGCGCAGGAGTGTGGCCAGTCTCCTTAGCAGCTGTGGGCAGCTCTTATAAATCTTATAAGATGTCCCTGATGGACCAGGAGCGGATCCCGCTCGAGCCCGTCTCACCACTGACCTCACTTCTTCAAAAGTGAAGTCTGCCATGTTGAAAGGGGTGCTTGGATTGAGCTTTGGGATAGGGAAGGGGCACTCTCCCAATGGTAGGTCCCTGCTGGGGTCGCTATGTGCTGCCTTTACAGCATCCTCCACTTCTTCCTTGGAACATGCCAGTCTCCCACTCTTGGGCTGGCCAAGGAGGTCAGATGTGTAGCGGAACGGATCGTTGAAGAAAGATTTCCTCTGCCGGCGCTTCTCTTTCTGTCTTCTCCGCGTTGCCTCTGCCCTTTGCAGCTGGAGTAGGCTTCTCCGCACCTCTGAGCTTAGCTCGCTCAGGGCTTCCTTCTCCTGATGTTCTGCTCCCCGCCACCTCTTCTTGAGTTCTCTGAGGTCTTGGCGCATTTCAGCAATGCGCCGTTGCCTTCTGCTGGGGCCTGATGGCTGTTTCTCAGGCTTTCCTTCCTTAACTCCAAATCTGTCATAGCATACTTGGTACACTGTCTCCACCAGAGTCTTGATCTTTTTTACAGCATCCCCTCTCAAGGTGTTGTCAAGGATGATGCTGAGGTCTTCATCCAGTTGTGCCCACCTGTGGTCCGTGGCTGATGGCAAGTTCAGCCGCAGCTTCTTCGGCAAGCCCTCCATGTTCGGGGCTTCTTGGCTCATCCTTATGCTCGGAGCAGGTTCAGCTAGGGGGTCCTGAGCACTGTGGTGTGCCTCCTGACTCCGGTCCTCCATCGACTGACAAACAGAGCTAGCAAACTCTGAGATTAAACTCTGGGCCATGCTAGATGTTTTGCGCTGCTGCAACTGCTCTTTGCACTTGGATTTACCTTGATGGATTTTCACGCCCCGCTCGTTCTTGAAACTTCTCCCACAGATGGAGCACCTTCTGTTTGCTTCACCTTCCTGTCTTTCCACATCCAAGTTCGTAGTCCTTATATCGTCGTCCGGGTCAGTTACCATGTGATCCGTCCTTGACAGCAGATTATCCTCCCCCCCTCCTCGGTCTGCTTGGGGGTATTCTCTTCGTTTAGTACTTGTAGCGTTTGGTGCAGTCTGTCGGGGTGCCAGCCCTAGGACTATTGCGTGCCGTCTTTCCGTGCGGTCATCCATTCTTTCATGGAAGTCTGTGGGTCTTTCCCCACCGCCAATGGGCCTTTCCCCATGGTCACGACAGTTAAGATGAAGTAAACACCAAAGGTGCTTTGCTACAAGCAGAGACTGCATGAGCAACTATGGATGTAGATCAGGGGTGGGGCAATCCCTGGCCCCAGAGGGCCGGCGCGGGCGCAGGCCCCCGCCCCAACCAGGCAGCAACACACCCGACTCCACCAACGAAGGTGCAGAGTAGCAGTAATTAGTAGAATCAGGTGCGCCCACCGCCCGGCCGGAACAAGGACCCGCAGCCACACCGGCCCCCCGGGACCGGAACCGCCCACCCCCAATGTAGATGTTAAGGTTTTAGCTGGTGGAGTGTCACAGTGTTCCTAGGGACCCCTTCCGCATCCTCAGCAGGCATCTCAGGGTCCCAGGTGTTTCGCCCCTTAACCTGTACACCTCTCCTGAGTGGGGCAGCAAGGGCTGAGTTAGCCTTCACCTGCGGAAGGGGTCCAGCTGTGATTTCTTGACAGCCACAGCCACCTGGAACTGCTTTCAGCTACTGTGGCTATTTCCCTGGTAGCCTTCTGTACTTGTTTGGCATCAAGCCCGATCTTCTGCAGGAAACTGCGAATAGATGTCTAATGTTCATTCAGAGAATTCATCATTTACACTTCATTTTGGGACAGAAATGAAATACTCCACGGGCGACACGGTGGTGCGGTGGGTAGCACTGTTGCCTCACAGCAAGAAGGTCGCAGGTTCAAGACCCGCCTTGGGCCTGGGTCTGGGGCCTTTCTGTGTGGAGTTTGCATGTTCTCCCCGTGTCTGCGTGGGTTTTCACCGGGTACTCCGGTTTCCTCCCACAATACAAAAAACATGCTCAGGTTAATTGGTAAACTCTAAATTGCCCATAGGTGTGAGTGTGAGAGTGAATGGTGTGTGAATGGTGTGTGTGCCCCACGATTGGCTGGCGACCATCTGGGGTGTATCCCCCTGCCTCTCGCCCATAAAGTGCGCTGGGATAGGCTCCAGCAGACCCCTGCGACCCCGAAAGGGAATAAGCGGGATAGACAATGGATGGATGGATGAAATACTCCACCTTCTCCGACAGGTGCGCCAGGTTCTGGTTCAGTATCGTGGCCGTGGAGATCCTCAGACCTTTGCTGTGCAGCACGACCCAGTTCGTGTTGTTCCGGACTTCGATCTGGATCTGGACCGAACCCGTGAAGCTGAGGGTCGTGAGGTTCGGGTGCAGGAGGAGGCGATAGTGGAGAGGAACGATGTACCTGGAAATAAATTAAAGTAGTAGAAATATGATGCATTTGTTAAAATAAGGAGTTTACAATGTAACCCCGTCATGGGGGGTCGAACCCGTCATGGAGGGTCAGTACCTGGGCAGACGGAGGCGACTCCAGGGGAAGGAGAGGTTGTCGGTTCCCAGAGGAGACGCCTCTGGCCCTGATGCATGCTGGGAGTGATCGGCGGGCTGCGACGCCACCAGGGCGGCGGCGTGGGACAGGCTCAGCAGCAACAACCACACGGGGGCCATCGCACAGAAATGTCCTCGAACCGCTGGAGACGGAGTCACTGGTCACATCCCAGGACAGGTTCCACAGCTGGATCAGGAAGATGTCGAGTTCTCAGGAGTTATTTTTGTTTTCTTAAACCTAAAAAACACAAGTTTTACATGTTGAAATGAAACTGTTCCAGACAACCAACGTATTCTTGGTTCCTTAATTCATTCAGCAGGAATCAGAGCTTCCTCATTTCAGCCTGTGATATTTTTTCTGTAGTAAACACGTGTTTGTTAGGTTCGAAGTTCAGTTCACAAATTTCTAAAATAAATTATAGTTTAGAATTAAAAATGTTGAACTAAGTTTATGACTCCAAAAAAATACTTATTCATAGTTCTTATTTCCCACTTATATGTTGCTGTGAGCTGTTATTTGTCAAAATTATTTGATGATTTATCTTTTTATAATAACCAGGGTTTAGTATTGAGGTGACAGCCTCTTAATACAAAAGTTGTGGAGTTCCTCAAGGTTCTGTGCTCGGACCATTACTTTTTACTCTTTATATGCTCCCATTAGTAAAATTATTACAAATTTCCACTATTATGTGGAAGATATATATAGAAAAAATGCATCAGATTGATTCTACAGTTTTTAATCCTTATCCAACCAGGGTTTAGTATTGAAGTGACAGCCCTCTTACTATAAAGGTGTGGAGTTCCACAAGGTTCTATGCTCGGACCAATACTTTTCACTCTATATATGCTCCCATTAGTAAAATTATTAGTAATAATTTCCACTATTATTAGTTTGAGTTGACAGCCTCTAAATATAAAGGTTTGGAGTTCTGCAAGGTTCTGTGCTAATACGTTTTACCCTTGATATGCTCCCATTAGTAAAATGATTAGTATTAATTTTCATTTCTATGTGGATAATACACTGAAACTATGCATCAGATTTACCTTTTCTATCCAGTTTTTAATATTTTTTCTAACCAGGGTTTAGTATTGAGGTGACAGCCTCTAAATAGAAAAGTTGAGGAGTTCCACAAGGTTCTATGCTCGGACCAATACTTTTTACTCTTTATATGCTCCCATTAGTAAAATTATTACAAATTTCCACTATTATGTGGAAGATATATTTAGAAAAAATGCATCAGATTGATCATTTTCTCCAGTTTTTAATCCTTATCCAACCAGGGTTTAGTATTGAGGTGACAGCCCTCTTACTATAAAGTTGTGGAGTTCCACAAGGTTCTGTGCTCGGACCAATACTTTTCACTCTATATATGCTCCCATTAGTAAAAGTATTAGTAATAATTTTCATTTCTATGTGCATAATTACACTGAAACTATGCATCAGATTTACCTATCCAGTTTTTAATATTTTTTCTAACTAGGGTTTAGTATTGAGGTGACAGCCCTCTTACTATAAAGTTGTGGAGTTCCACAAGGTTCTGTGCTCGGACCACTACTTTTCACTCTTCATATGCTCCCATTGGTAAAATTATTACTAATTTCCTTTTATGTGGATGATACACTGAAACTATGCATCCTTTTTTATCCTTTTTTTAATCCTTATCCAACCAGGGTTTAGTATTAAAGTGACAGCCTCTAAATACAGTTAAGGTTAAAGTTAAGGAGTTCCACAAGGTTCTGTGCTTGGGCCAATACTTTTCACTCTATATATGCTCCCATTAGTTAAATTGTGGGCGACACGGTGGAGCAGTGGGTAGCACTGTTGCCTCACAGCAAGAAGGTCGCAGGTTCAAGACCGCCTTGGGGCCTGGGACCTTTCTGTGTGGAGTTTGCATGTTCTCCCCGTGTCTGCGTGGGTTTTCACCGGGTACTCCGGCTTCCTCCCACAATACAAAACATGCTCAGGTTAATTGGCAAATCTAAATTGCCCGTAGGTGTGAGTGTGTGTGTGAATGGTGTGTGAATGGTGTGTGTGCCCCACGATTGGCTGGCGACCATCTGGGGTGTATCCCCCTGCCTCTCGCCATAAATGCGCTGGGATAGGCTCCAGCAGACCCCTGCGACCCCGAAAGGGAATAAGCGGGATAGAAAATGGATGGATGGATGGATGGATGTGGATAATATATAGAAACTATGCACTTTTTTATCCAACCAGGGTTTAGTATTGAGGTGACAGCTCTCTTACTATAAAGCTGTGGAGTTCCACAAGGTTCTGTGCTCGGACCAATACTTTTCACTATTTATATGCTCCCATTAGTAAAATTATTACTAATTTTCACTATTATGTGGATGATATATTCAAACTATGCACCATATTCATCTTTTTCTCCAGTTTTTACTCCTTATCAACCAGGGTTTAGTATTGAGGTGACAGCCTCTAAATTCCATCATTTCCTAACACTTTGTTTCATCCATTCAGTCCACACTAGTAGTAGCTGCAGAATATTCTCCAAAGCTGCAGCTTAAATGGTGTTTATTGGTAAAATAAAAGCAGGACTGTAGTCCTTAAGGTTCAGTCTGGGTCAGTACTGACTTCTCCATCACATGGTGTTAATGCTCATAGCTGTGGTGCTGCCTTCCTCCATGCTCCTGGCTGCTGCTCTGTGTTTTATGACATATTTGTTAGTGTGACAGGTAAAATACAGATCGTTCAGTTTATGTTACAACCCATAGAGAACCAGAGAAAGCAATTATTATATTGTTGTAGTTTATGGTTTTACAATAGAAATATGCATCAGATTCATCTTTTTATCCAGTTTTTAATCCTTATCCAACCAGGGTTTAGTATTGAGGTGATAGCCCGCTTAATATAAAGGTGTGGAGTCCCACAAGGTTCTGTGCTCGGACCAATACTTTTCACTCTATATATACTCCCATTAGTAAAATTATTAGTAATAATTTTCATTTCTATGTGCATAATACACTGAAACTATGCATCAGATTTAACTTTTCTATCCAGTTTTTAATATTTTTTCTAACCAGGGTTTACTATTGAGGAGACAGCCTTTAAATACAAAAGTTGAGGAGTTCCACAAGGTTCTATGCTCGGACCAATACTTTTCACTCTTTATATGCTCCCATTTGTGAAATGATAAAGAATTTCCACTATTATGTGGATAATATATAGAAACTATGCACTTTTTTATCCAACCAGGGTTTAGTATTGAGGTGACAGCCCTCTTACTATAAAGCTGTGGAGTTCCACAAGGTTCTGTGCTCGGACCAATACTTTTCACTATTTATATGCTCCCATTAGTAAAATTATTACTAATTTTCACTATTATGTGGATGATATATTCAAACTATGCACCATATTCATCTTTTTCTCCAGTTTTTACTCCTTATCAACCAGGGTTTAGTATTGAGGTGACAGCCTCTAAATTCCATCATTTCCTAACACTTTGTTTCATCCATTCAGTCCACACTAGTAGTAGCTGCAGAATATTCTCCAAAGCTGCAGCTTAAATGGTGTTTATTGGTAAATAACAGCAGGACTGTAGTCCTTAAGGTTCAGTCTGGGTCAGTACTGACTTCTCCATCACATTGTGTTAATGCTCATAGCTGTGGTGCTGCCTTCCTCCATGCTCCTGGCTGTTGCTCTGTGTTTTATGACGTATTTGTTAGTGTGACAGGTATGACAGCTGCTGCCAGATCAGCTGGTTTTCAGCTACATGTTAAGGTCTGTTTATTGGGAGTTTTAGCTGGTTTTTAACCTGGAAGGATCTAATGGAATCAGCCAGAATGAACGATTATCAGGAGAAAAATACAGAGCATTTAGTTCACGTTCAACCAGAATATGAGCGAGTTCAGGCTCTACATTGATTATAATCTTTAGCTGGTTTAGCCGCTACTTTATTCTCCTCTAACACAGGCTTTTGTGGCCGAAACAACAAACTTCCTAAGAAAAGTGCTTTGCTTTTCTCCATCGTTGCAGCATCTTACTCCACAGACCTTCACGAAATCCCAGTACGTAATTAAACTTAGAAGAAAGCAACACACTACTGACTTTCCCTGGTAACTTCTTACTGTTACAGTGGAGAAGTATCTAGCACTGGGGTCTCCAATCCTGGTCCTGCAGGGTCGGTGCAGGAACACCTGATTCTACTAATTAACCACTAGAGTGCTTCTTGTGGACCCTCCATTAGTAGAATCAGCTGAGTTCCTGCCTGGTTGGAACAGAAATCCTGCAGCTCTGTAGCACCAGGACAACCCACCTCTGACCTCTGACCCAGTCACTACCACTACTTACTGTTTTTCCAACGCTGGTTAAATTCTGGCCAAGCGAGCCCTAAGATCCTGAAGGAGACTCCGGCCGCCGCCGCCGCTCAGTCACATGACTGTCCAGGTCGGACAAAAGCAGATCAGGACGCGGCTAAAAGTGTGAGGTGACAACAGCTGCAGGAGCATAGCTGAGCTTCAGGTCAGGACCAGGGGAGCTGCAGCCTGCACCTTTACTACAGTTATTACGGTTATTTCATGCTATCATTTGTATTATTTTAATGGCGCGGGGCTCATTAGTTGAACTGAGAAAAGTCAAGTCATGTCTTACCTCGACTGCTTGGAGCTTCTTCATCCGGTGTGTGACAGTTTCACTTTCTCTTTTTAACCTCCCGCCCACTGCTGTGTGTGTGTGTGTGTGTGTGTGTGTGTGTGTGTGTGTGTGTGTGTGTGTGTGTGTGTGTGTGTGTGAGAGATAAAGAGAGAGAGAGAACATGAGTAGCTTCACTATTTAATCACTTATGTAATGTATTTTCCAACTGATGTTAGTGAAGCTTATTATAACCACATGTATTATAACTGGTGTAGTAATAGTGTGTGTGTGTGTGTGTGTGTGTGTGTGTGTGTGTGTGTGTGTGCAGGTGTTCTCCCTCCCTATTGTTGATATAATCAGCTCCTCACCTCAGATCTAACAGACGTAGCCAGGTGTGTCTCTGGTTGTTTTAAATAAAGTTTTTCTGATGATTCTTCTCCACTTCTGTGTTTGTTTGTTTTTTTTAATCAGTGAAGATCCAACCTCACACACATTGTCCCTCTGGGTGAGTGTATTTGTGTGTATTTATGTGTGTGTGTGTGTGTGTGTGTGTGCGTGTAAGGTCACAACAATGAGGCATGTCAATCCCCCATAATGCAATCCTCTTGGTATGCTCCCATTGCACACACACACACACACACACACACACACACACACACACAGCAACGATCAGTGAAACATGGCGGACGTATCCAGGAGCTTCTTTTATCTTCCTATCATCTATTTATGGACAGGTAAGAGCTTTAATACAAATATTTAAATAAAGAATGAATAATTTCTAACACAAAGTTTAGAATAAATGAGCTACAAGTAAAATCTTCTTTCCAAAATATGAATTTTCATTTTTATATTTATGACCATGGGTATTCACCTTTATTAGGTGGTTTAAATTCAATTAAAGTTATATCTATATAATTAATGTTGCCTAAAAATCCCCAAATAATTGAATAAATGCTGTAACACAGATAAAATTATTGAGTTGACACTGATGTTCAAACACACTATTAGGGGCTTTTTTTTTTTTATTATAAATTTATAATGTGTTTGATATTTTTTTTATCATAAATTAAGAAGAAAATAAAATATCTCACATCGATGTCTTTGTATTTCATTGCATTTGGTGACATTTTAGGACAAAATGTTGTAACCAAAAAACATAATTTTAAATATTTAATCCATCTACAATATAAAACTAGTTCGGTTTATTTTATTTTTTAAGAGCGTTAAACTGTGTGGATCCAAGTTTTTTAGGGACCTGATTAAAAGTGTTAAAACTGTATTTTTAAATAGGTTCCATTCGTACTTTTTTTTTCCAAAAATCATGATTTTGTGTGATTTTTTTTATATGAAATATCATATAATAATAAATAACAATAATAATAATAATATAGTATGATATAATATTGTTCCAACTACAGTATAACACAGGCTGATGGTTTGTATGAATATGTATATGATGCATGTGTTAAACCACGTGGTTTTCCAGGGTTGCACCACTATTGTTCCTTATACATCCACCTATAAGATAAAACTAGCATCTATTTAAGCTTTTTAAGGGAGTTAAACCATGTGATTCAAGTTTTGAAAACTGAAGTGATGAATGATTTTACAGTTGTATTTTACATAGTTTTCCATTCGTACCTTTTTTGGCTAAATTAAACTAAAGTTTTTTACATGAAATATCACATCAGTCAATATATATTAAATTAATACTAGCTGATAATATATGTGTAAAACTATGTGAAACTGTAATTTAAAAGTTTTTATATTCACACGTTTTAAAAATTTTACCCAAAATCATGATTAAGTGTGATTTTTTTTTACATTAAATATCATATAATAATATAATATTTAATCCAACTACACTAACTAAAACCGTTTCGGACAGTGATGTCCGAAAACAGAAGTCACATTAAACGGGTAAGAACACAATCCTGTCATAGGCACATATTTAATAACAAAGTGGCTGTTTTTATAAAGTGATTTCTGATTTTCGTCAGTATATATTTGGAATGACACTTAGGGATATTATTGTGTTTTGTTGCTCAGGTCCCAGGATAGCTGCGTTGGTTGCGTGTCAAAAGAGAAGAGGATGCTGCTGCGTTTTACCCTTGCACTGACTTGCTTGGCATTTGCACAGAAATCAAACTTAAACTGTATTAATTTGATTTTATATACTTTACCTTCCCACGATTGGCTGGCGACCATCTGGGGTGTATCCCTGCCTCTCGCCTTAACGCGCTGGGATAGGCTCCAGCAGACCCCTGCGACCCCGAAAGGGAATAAGCGGGATAGACAATGGATGGATGGATGGATGGATACTTTACCTTTTCAAAAGGCTGCTGTTTTATTTTTATAAATGCAGGCTGCGTTGCATTGCACTCTGTTTGTTGCCCAGATAAGGGGCACGTTATGCACGTTCCATTTTGTTGTCAAAATAAAAATGACATTAAAAATCGGATTTCTTTATTGCATTTCTTTAATTTCATCAAAGCAATGAAACATAATTCATTAATATTGTAATGAAGTTAAACTTGAGGTGGCATCGTAGAACAGAGTAGTCACGTGGTGCGTCATTCTGTACAGGATGCGCTGCAGGGAAAATAAACATTCAATCATGAAGGCTCATTATGTATTTGTAGCCAACTTAGTCATTTTGATAGTAGGCTAATATAGCTAATATAGATACATACAGCATGTGTTGCCTTCATTATAAGGCTTATATAAGGCTTTTAATTTTTTGCGGCTCCAGACATATTTGTTTTTTGTTTTTTTGGTCCAATATGGCTCTTTCAACATTTTGGGTTGCCGACCCCTGAACTAGACTATAATTTGTACATTTTTACAATACAATTATATTAAATATCATATAATAATATAATATAATATTAAATCCACCTACACTATAACAGTCTTTTATATCATGTGTTACATCATGTGGTTTGTCAGCGTTGCACCACATGACATTGTTGACCTTTAGCGACCTGTTGTGGGCCCTGAGCCTCATGTTTGACCCCCCTGACCTGCATCTTCTCTCTCTGTTAACCTGAAACCCCACCTGGGTCCAGGGGGGGCGGAGGGCGTGGTGCTGGCCTCCCTGGCCCCCCCAGTCCACCTGTCTGGGGACCGGCTGGGCCTGACCCTGCTGGTCTGCCTGGTGGGGGACCTCAGGAGGGGTCGCCTGGAGGTCGCATGGAGGTCGCCCGCGGCGGGCCGGACGCCCCCCGTGGACGTGGCCGTGAACGGGAGGGGCCGCGGGGCGGTGGCCGTCATCACCGTGGCGACCGGCGACTGGCCGTCCTACAGCTGCTCGGCGACTCGCAGGCGACGCCCCAGAGTCGGCGGGAGGGGGCGGGGCCACGCCACAGGTACAATAAAACTTTATTAACACTGGGTTCTACTCACAGGCTGATTTATCACTGACACTTTTTTTTTATTGTTTTAGAAGATCGAGACACGATCTGCCATGAAGAGAATGACAGTGAAGGTATAATTAAACTATTTTATTATTGTATTGATGATGTGGATATTGATGATATATATTGATGCTGTATCATTGATCATTGTGTGTTTTTTAATGTCTTCTCTGATATCCAGATGTGGATATCTTTGTGTGGACCAACACTGTGACTGTCCTGGTGATGAGGTTGATCCTCCTGAAAAGTCTCGTCTTTAACGCCCTGATGAGCATCTACGCCGTCATAAAGTGGTGAGAACACGAGAGCCTTCGGTTTATATTCACATTAATAATTATATATTATTATATTACTGTATTCTCACGCCTATAAGGCCACATGAGGCCACACAAAATGTTTTAACAACCTGAAAATGGTAAAGAGACACGCTGATAAAGCACAGTTTAAACTGAAGGAAATCAGCTACACAGCTGAGTTTAAGACATAAGACAGGTGGTACGAGTTGGAGGAAAGACTGGATCAGTGGATCACAGAGCAGAGACTGGATCAGTGGATCACAGAGGAGAGACTGGATCAGTGGATCACAGAGCAGAGACTGGATCAGTGGATCACAGAGCAGAGACTGGATCAGTGGATCACAGAGCAAAGGCTGGATCAGTGGATCACAGAGCAAAGACTGAATCAGTGGATCACAGAGCAAAGACCGGATCAGTGGATCACAGAGCAGAGACTGGATCAGTGGATCACAGAGCAGAGACTGGATCAGTGGATCACAGAGCAAAGAACGAGTGGGAGAAGCGTTCCTATGGTCACCATTCGACTAAAAGCAGTAAAGCAGCAGAAGAAATGAAAATTGAACATTTCCGTCTTGGTGCTTTTGTTTCGGTGCCATTTCTCCATCCAGACCAGGACTACGGTAGCGCAGCAACTTCCAGCGGATTATAACGCATCATTTAGAGGAAAGTGACTCTGATGGTGAAGAAAGTGAAGCTGGCATGTTTGATGGAGATTTAGCTGCTGTTGGAATCAGAAACAGAGGATGAGGACTTTGATGGTTTGATTTAGCTCCTGCTCCATGTGTGTATATATCTATGTGTGTATATCTATGTGTGTATATATCTATGTGTGTATATAAACCCTCCCCTATAGTTAGGTGCCTTATGTGTGTGTTAAATACAGTAATGACACACAGAACTGAGACTGAGTCTTTTAGTACGGAGCCTTATGGTCATGTAAATACAGTAAATAATTCACATGACAAAGAGCTGATGTATGCAATTTTTTTTTGAAAATTTTCAAAATAAAACATTAGGAAATCATCTTGAATGTTGATATTTCATAAATCTTACTGTTGTATTTTACTTTTTCAGATGGTCCAAAAAAAGCGTCTGGTGACCTTCAAAATAAAACTAACCCCCTGAAGGTGATGAGGGAGTTTCTTCTCTGGATGCTGCACAGTGAGGAGGATGATGATGATGATGATGATGATGATGAGCGTGCTTCATTGTCCCTGTGGTTCTGGATTAGAATCCTGTGGATTAAAAATGGAAAGTTTTCCACTTCTGTGATCACAGCAGAGGCAGTGATTTGGTTTTATTTGGAGAGAAAAACAACTGGATTTTATTTGTTTCTCGTCCGAGAAGCTTCATCAGTTCCTGGATGAATGTTTGGAGAACTCAGGAATTTTAAAAATGAGAGAGAGCGTGAAACCAGATGAAGAATTTTAGCTTTTCGGCGCCTTTTCTTTAGTTTTTTTTTCTCACCGACATCCAGGTGTTTTTAACTGTGACGGTTGAAAACAGGACGAGTGTGTGAAGCCAAACTGGAGATATCTGATGAGAAGATGTAACCTCACACACAGAGAGTGTGTGTGTGTGTGGGTGTGTTTGTGTGTGTGTGCATGTGTGTGCTTATGTGTGCCTATATGTGTGTGTCTTGTGTGTGTGTGTGTGTTTGTGTGTGCATGCGTGTGTGTGTTTCTGTGTGTGTGCATGCATGTGTGTGTGCGTTTGTGCGTGTGTATATGTGTGTCTGTGCGTGCATGCATGTGTGTGTGTGTGTTTCTGTGTGCGTGTGAGTTGTGTGTGTTTGCATGCATGTGTGTGTGCGTATATGTGTGTGTGCGTGTGTGTGTGTGTGCGTGTGTGTGCGTGTGTGTATGTATATGTGTGTGTGTGTACGTGTGTGTGTGCATGCGTGTGTGTATGTATATGCGTGTGTGCGTATATGTGTGTGCGTGCTTGTGTGTGTGTTCGTATGTGTGTGTGTGTGTGCGTGCGTGTGTGTGCATGCGTGTGTGTATGTATATGTGTGTGTGTGTGCGTGCGTGTGTGTGTGCATGCGTGTGTGTGCGTGCGTGTGTGTGTGCATGCGTGTGTGTGCGTGCGTGTGTGTGTGCATGCGTGTGTGTGTGTATATGTGTGTGTGTGTGCATGTGTGTGTGTGCGTGCGTGTGTGTGTGCATGCGTGTGTGTGTGTATATGTGTGTGTGTGT
>JAYKQN010000005.1:28010000-28015000 GCA_036785175.1 Eupleurogrammus muticus
TTTCAGGCTTCTACGTACTAGTTGCCAACATGTGGAACAAACCACTGAGGAATAAGGAAGGGGGGGGGGTTCATAATTTGTTGAACAATTAATAAACGCATTTAGCAGCACTTGTGTTGTGACTTTATTTAATATTTGTTTCTATAATGAGACCCAGCAATTCATTTTGTCTGTAGGGGACATTATTTATATTTTGGCCTGTATCTCTGAAACCAGACATACTATTACCGTATTTTCAGGACTTTAAGGCCACATAAAAGTCTTAGATTTTCTTCAAAATGTTGGTGCTCCCTATGTATGTATGTAGGGGAAGTGTGGGCATGGATTGTAGATAAAATAACGGGGATGTGCGTTATGCAGAACATGGTTGTTTTAACAACCTGAAAATGGTAAAGAGACACGCTGATAAAGCACAGTTTAAACTGAAGGAAATCAGCTACACAGCTGAGTTTAAGACATAAGACAGGTGGTACGAGTTGGAGGAAAGACTGGATCAGTGGATCACAGAGCAGAGACTGGATCAGTGGATCACAGAGCAAAGACTGGATCAGTGAATCACAGAGCAAAGACTGGATCAGTGGATCACAGAGCAGAGACTGGATCAGTGGATCACAGAGCAGAGACTGGATCAGTGGATCACAGAGCAAAGACTGGATCAGTGGATCACAGAGCAGAGACTGGATCAGTGGATCACAGAGCAGAGACTGGATCAGTGGATCACAGAGCAGAGACTGGATCAGTGGATCACAGAGCAGAGACTGGATCAGTGGATCACAGAGCACAGACTGGATCAGTGGATCACAGAGCACAGACTGGATCAGTGGATCACAGAGAAAAGAACAAGTGGGAGAAGCGTTCTGACAGTCACCATTTGACTAATAGCAGTAAAGCAGCAGAAGAAATGAAAATTGAACATTTCCGTCTTGGTGCTTTTGTTTTGGTGCCATTTCTCCATCCAGACCAGGACTACGGTAGCGCAGCAAGTTCCAGCGGATTATAACGCATCATTTAGAGGAAAGTGACTCTGATGGTGAAGAAAGTGAAGCTGGCATGTTTGATGGAGATTTAGCTGCTATTGGAATAAAGCACAACCAAACTTAGTTTAGCTCCAGCTCTATGTGTGTATATATCTATGTGTGTATATCTATGTGTGTATATATATATGTGTGTATATATCTATGTGTGTATATATCTATGTGTGTATATCTATGTGTGTATATATATATGTGTGTATATATCTATGTGTGTATATATCTATGTGTGTATATATCTATGTGTGTATATATCTGTGTGTGTATATATCTATGTGTGTATATCTATGTGTGTATATATCTATGTGTGTATATCTATGTGTGTATATATCTATGTGTGTATATATCTATGTGTGTATATATCTGTGTGTGTATATATCTATGTGTATATATCTATGTGTGTATATATCTGTGTGTGTATATATCTATGTGTATATATCTATGTGTGTATATATCTGTGTGTGTATATATCTATGTGTATATATCTATGTGTGTATATATCTATGTGTGTATATATCTATGTGTGTATATATCTGTGTGTGTATATATCTATGTGTGTATATATCTATGTGTGTATATCTATGTGTGTATATATCTATGTGTGTATATATCTATGTGTATATATCTATGTGTGTATATATCTATGTGTGTATATATCTGTGTGTGTATATATCTATGTGTGTATATATCTATGTGTGTATATATCTATGTGTGTATATATCTGTGTGTGTATATATCTATGTGTGTATATATCTATGTGTGTATATCTATGTGTGTATATATCTATGTGTGTATATATCTATGTGTGTATATCTATGTGTATATATCTATGTGTGTATATATCTATGTGTGTATATATCTATGTGTGTATATATCTATGTGTGTATATATCTATGTGTATATATCTGTGTGTATATATCTATGTGTGTATATATCTATGTGTATATATCTGTGTGTATATATCTATGTGTGTATATAAACCCTCCCCTATAGTTAGGTGCCTTATGGTCCTATAAATACTGTGTGTTATGTTACTTCCTGTTGGGAATTATAGACGACATCATTGACTTGAATGATGTGACGTGTTTCCTCATCATCCCCTCCTCCTCCTCCTCCTCCTCCTCCTCCTTCTCCTCCGTCGTGTCCTCACCTTGTTGGTCGCCGTGGCGCTGGAGCCCGTTACCACGGGAACGTTGGTGACCTGCACCGACAGGTAGTCGTTGTCGATGAGAGGCCACGCCCCCTCCACCTTGCAGGTCTGGAAGCTGTCCTTAAACGTCCTCAGGTGGGGGTCCCCGAACAGCCCGCAGAACAGGTACTCGGGCCGGGGGTGCGGGTGGGCGTGGCCGTGCGGGTGGGCGTGGCCGTGCAGGGCGCGGCTGTGGTAGCTGCAGGGCTCCAGGTGCACCTCGGTGTGCGTGGAGGACGTGGGCCCGTCCCGCGAGCAGTTCCGCTGGCTCATGAGGTCGGAGATGCCGAGCACGGCCGAGTGGAACACCAGGTTCCCGCGGCACGACTTGGCCGTGCGCTGCGTGCACGCCGAGTAGGCGCGCAGGGCCTTGCAGAACTCGGCGTGGAAGCCATCGACGGCCGGCGTCAGGTGAGAGGTCAGCGACACGAAGTCCGTGGTGCACTTCTGGATGCGGCACTGGGGGGTCGCCACCTGGCACTGACCTGGAGGACAATGAGAATTTAACCACTTAAAGTTAATATTTTACACCTTTCCTGCTCCTGATACTTTATTACTACTATTTATACTATAAATACTTATTATTACTATTTAAACAAGAAAAAACTTGAAATAAGACGAATTATCTGCAATGCACCAGGTTTATTTTTCAGTGTTTCTGCTATAAAAGGCTGAAAAAAGAAATTCTGCTTAACTATAGATAAAAATAACATGTAAATGTAAAACTGACCCAAAATAGGAGAAAACATATAATATATCTGCAATGCTTAATAAGATAAGAGTTCTGCTCAAAGTCTGGAATAAGAGTGAGAAGTTAAGCTTTGATTTTAATACTTAAGCCCCTTTACCTTTATCAGGTTTCCTGCTATAAATGATCATAAATGTGGAATGTCTCTACAAACACAAAGGTTGTTGGACTTAAACCTGGAATCAGAATAAATCTACAACATGTGAGGAGACGAAACTATTACTCCATAAAAATCCTTACATTAAACTATTTTATTATTGTATTGATGATGTGGATATTGATGATATATATTGATGCTGTAACAGGAACAGATAAAATACTTTATTTAGTGTTTGAAGGTTCATCATGAAAAGTTTTAGTTGTTTTTATTAGATGTTATATGAACAACATGCTCCCAGAGAAACACACACACAGCCTATTTAAAAAAACTACGCCTGTGATGTCACAACTACACAGTCGCCTCCATTCATTAATATGAATGAAGGCAAACTAATTTAAGCTTATTCTTACTAGAAATTCTTCATTTAAGTGCTGCATCTGAGTTTTTCTCATGCAACACATGGATAAAAACTCAGTTCTGCCCCTGTATCAGGGTTTTTTTATATATATATATATATATATATTAACAGGTTAAATGGTGTAAAGCTGCCTCCAGATCAAAGTTTGGATCAAACGTCATTAAAGTGCAGAGTAATAAACCAAAGAGCAGGCAGAGAGAAAATAAAGATAAGGAGTGTTGAGATAAAACAGCCTGGGAGCAAAGAAAAAGACATGAAACCCCTGTAACACAGCCAGGCAGCACAAGGTGCATGAACTCACACGTTCATGCTTTTATTCTGAAAGGGCAACCTAAAGATTTGTCACTGGATTTGTTCGTGTGTTCGGCCTCGAACCATCGGAGCAGGAGACCGATTATTCTGCAGCAGGGAGGCATTTCCTAGTCCCTGAAACTGGTCCCTGATGTTTTATCAGCCGTTTCTGAACGTAACGAGGGTCAAATAAAGCTTCGTATCATAGATCATCAGAGAGAGAAAGAGAGGGAGAGAGAGAGGGAGAGATGAGAGACCAGGCCTAATGCATCAGTCACAGCGTGCTCCTATTAGATTAAACCAGAGAGAGGCTCTGCAGTGTATGGGCAGCTGCACACACACACACACACACACACACACACACACACACACACACACACACACACACACACACACAGCTATCTTAGAAAGAATGCTGGCTGCGCTTCCTGTGTCCTAACGCACACAGTCCGTGATCCACTAATGGCCGAGAAGAATCGGACTGAACACGGTTCTGAGTAAAAATCTGCAGAATTCCCTTAATGTCACACCATCACTTGACGGGCGTAGGACACACACACACACACACACACACACACACACACACACACAAGGGACGAGCAAATTCCAGCTCCTCTTTGTACTACATGTTTGATTTGTTTTATTCAGGCGTCACCTGTAGGGGGCGGTAGAGCTCTTTATTATTTTTTTTCTCCCTCATATAGAAATATCAGGGTGCAGGTCGGACCCCCCACTGGCACCACGCTTCAGAATCTCTCCCCTGCCTGTTAAATACTGACACCAGCGCTCCAGACACACACACACACACACACGCACACACACACACACACGCGCAGGCTGCCAACCGCCAGCACTGAGGACACATTGTGTGTTTGAGTGGTTGCAGCTTCTTGTGCTTGTGGCTCAAATCTAATCACAGACGTTTATTCTCTTTTCCTGAAAAAAGAAAAAAAAGTGTGTGTGTGTGTGTGTGTGTGTGTGTGGGGGGGGGTATCGGAATCATGAGCTGCACTTAAAAAAAAGGCACAAAAGCGCTCATTCAGCGGCGTTTTCCCAGCTGGGTGACGTACGTAGCGCTGCCCCCCCCCAGCAAGCCGACCCCCCCCAGCACTAACAAACACCCCCTGAAGGCCTGAAGGACGCGGCCTGTTCCTGAAAAGGTTAAAACTCTGTGAAGTTTCACTAAAAGCGACGCCCCCCCCCACGATGATTAATCGATATTA
>JAYKQN010000005.1:28020000-28042500 GCA_036785175.1 Eupleurogrammus muticus
TCCTCATTCAGTGAATTCATGTGACTTTTAGTGTGTAAGTTACTACCTATTACCACCTAATCATTGTTTCTATAGCAGCGGTCCCCAACCTGCACCGCACAGAAAGAATGAATAACTTACATTACTTCCGTTTTATTAAAGATGTTTTATTTTGAAAAATCACCAGATTCTCAGCTACATCCGTCTCTTTGAATCTTGACGCAGGTCGAGGCGCGCTTTTAGGTCACGTGACAGGCTACCGCTACAGCCGGAGCTAGCATAATGAGTAAAAAAAACAGACGTCTTTAGAGAGTTTCTTTCTAAAAGGGACAAAAGGCCCAGCCAGGAGACAGAAGAGGAGACTACGAGCTTCATTTATTAGAAAATATCAGGAGTTCTACTTAAAAATACGGATTTATCCCAACGGGAGATTCCCTCGCACCAAGCCCGCTCATATTATGCGGCGTAGAAGCCCTGAAAACTGCTTAGCTACTTGGAGATCAAGCACCCTGCATTAAAAGACAAGAATTTGGATTATTTTGAAAGAAAATGCGTCAAGAAGAAGGAAAGAAACAATAACTGAGGGCCATCGCATCGACTAACGCGAGTGCACTGAGAGCATCATATCGTTATGCTAACGCTAATATAGCCTGCGTGAAGCGGCGGTTTTTCCGCAGTGATGGCGACCGAAACAAAATTACGAAGTAGACTGGACATAATCCACACACTTCAGGTGTCATTGTCTCCTATTCCCCCTAGATGGAACCTGCCTGGTTGCAGAAAAACAAGCTCAGGGCTCCACTGATTCAGCATTTGTGGTGAGTTGTAGTTTTTACGCACTTTGCATTCGAGGTGTATCTTATTTTGAAGGCGCGTTTAAACGTTACCATGGCGTTACCATGGCGGGCAGAGATGACGTCACCCACGTCATGATTCGTGTTTATTATTATTATGTTTATAAAATACCACAGTTTTCATGCAGGTCATATCATATTATTTTGTTGTATTTATCCGCCACACCTTAAACGCCCGTCTCTGAAAATATTGTTTCCCATTAAAAAGGTTGGGTAACGCTGTTTTATGGTGTAAAACACTAGTTTAGGTTGGATCAGGTTTAGTTGCATAAAACATTTGTTAATTAATTAAAATAATAATTATATTTATTATTTTTAATATTATTATTAATATTTTTCTTTTAAATTAAATTAAACAAGTGAACAATATGAACAGGGATGTGATCTTGATCTTAATTGCTGTGAATGTAAAACTGGACTTTTTGCAGAAACAAGCTTATGAATGTATATCAAAACTATTAATATTATAGTGTGAGTTCAATAATTTTACATATTTTTATGTATTTCCAGAGGCCACACCACACATTTTGAGATTACATTTATTATACTAAAAATAAGCATATTGAATCTAAAATTTTATACTATACTAAAAAATGCTTTTAAATGCAGCATGCAGTTTTCCTCATTGTGGTAATTCAAAATCTTTTCGACCTATATGAAAACTCTGATTGCTTTTACATCTTTACTTCACTTGATTTCTTTGTTGATTAAACATTTGAGTGATGTTCTGGTAACATGAATGGAATCAAAGCAAGTTTTTAAAAAAGAAAAACTATTCATAAAGTACCGAAGCATCATGAAACTGCAAAATTGTGTATAGAAATACTCAGATTCTAAAAAAAACTCTGTGTGTGTGTGTGTGTGTGTGTGTGTGTGTGTGTGTGTTAGATCAGATCGTAGCTGACAGCTCGAAACAAGGCGACTCATTGTGTTTGTGTTTCATCAGTTAATGAATTCTGAGATAAATGAAGCCGGAGGAGTCGGAAAGAGACGTTGGTGTAGAAGTGTCGCTATATAAGAGCGCAAACACACACACACACACACACACACACACACACACACACACACACACACACACACACCCTGATTTTACTGTACACAGCGACACTGTTTGTTCTTTTATTGCTTCGTTTATGCTCTGTTGAGAGTATCTTGGCAGCGTGTGTGTGTGTGTGTGTGTGTGTGTGTGTGTGTGTGTGATGTTTTATGTGCTGTGTGTGTCATCACGTTCACCCACAAGTTTTGTCACAGCTCAGATTGTGTCAGTAAAAATAAACTTGAAGTCACGGTGGAGAAGATGATGGTGATGATGACATGTAACTCACACAGGCTGCGATATTAGATTATATCAACTTCCTGTTTGTGGCACGAGCCTCTGATCTCACCAATGAGGAAGTCTGTGTGTGTGTGTGTGTGTGTATGTGTGTGTGTGAGTGAATGTACTACACGACACAGGTGAACTGTGAATATACTCAGCATGCTATAAAGTACACTCTGTATAAGGGTCAGTGACGAATCATGTTTGGTAAGATAAAAATGTTTGGTAAAAAAAAAAACAAATAAAATACAAAAACTGTATCAAGTCTCAAAGTGGAAATGTTGTGTTCATGTCGGTTTCTTGTCATTTCAAAGTCCATTTGTACCATTTATTTTCACAAAAATCCCAAAATGTCAAATGGTGAAACTGAAAAAAACATACATAAAAATTCAATACTGAATCCACCTAGAATATAAAACTAGTTAAAACGTTGAATAGTTTAATTTTTTAAAACCTTTTCCCATAAGTATATATGGACAAGAGACAAATTAAAATAAAAACTTAACACTCTTGATGTATGTGCTGGTCTAAACATTTAATAAAGCACTGATTTCAGATTCTATTTCTATAGAGTATTTCCTATATCTGCTTTGTACTTTTTACTTTTACTATACTAGGATGTATGTTTTCCTGTAGAAAAGTGGAAGTTTAAGTCGATTTTTCATGTTTAAATGAGGATGTAATAGACTGTTCTGTAGTATTAATACACAAATTGCACATTTAGTAAAACATGGACATACATTAGGATTTAGGGAAAGTATAAGTAAGAAATTATATTAAAATACATTCATGAACGTAATCAATCTTTCATATAAAAAATATAGTTAAAAAATGATCAATACGACCATATAAGGATATTGGACATTAGAGACATGAAAATACGATTATTGTAAGGAAAATACTACAATTTATGTTTAAAGTGTTGATTTAAATCCACATATCAGTTTTAAAATTGTGTTTTTAAAACAAATTAAAACCAGATTTCTGATAAATGTCTCTTTCTTGGCACTTTTTCCTGAAGAGTATAACAACCTCATTATATTACTGTTATATATGTTTAAAAATTAATGAGTTTAGGCCCAGCTTGTGATTTTTTAAGAGAATTTATGATGCTTACACACAATCTTTGCAGAAAAAACAACTTGAATTGAATTAGTGACAGCGCTGAGAACATGAGGAGGAGCTGAGATCTGGAGCTTTACACTGTAATAAAAGAGCTGCTAAATAATAGGAATGTCTGAAGCTTTGATTTTAACTTGAGCAGATAATAATAAATGACGGAATATAATAATTATAAATCTGGAATATCTCTATAACCACAAAAGTTATTGGACTTAAACCTGGAATTTGCATAAATCTACAACATGTGAGGAGACTACAGAAGAGTCAGAATCTATTATTGTAAAACTGCAAAAAAGAAATATAACATTAGAGATAAAAATACTCATATTCATTTAGTGTTGTAGCTGAGGTTTTATTTTTCTTTTTACTATTATTATTATTTTTTAAACAGGTTAAACACTTCTGGGAGATTTTTCTGACATTTTAAAGTTCACACTCAAGTTCACAGTGTTCAGTGTAGGAGTTAAAACGTTCTCGGATGAGGTGTGTGTGTGTGTGTGTGTGTGTGTGTGTGTGTGTGTGTTGCCAGGTCGTGCTGACCCACAGCTCTCAGCAGTTTTTTTTTCATCCATTAGCATCTTAATGATAAACACATTCCGTACTCAACATATTTTTCTGCTGAAATTAAGCAACAACGCTTGTTGTTGAGCACGAACTGATGATCCATCGATCATAGACAGACCAGGCCGATCCAAACAGGAAACGCAACACACACACACACACACACACACACACACACACACACACACACACACACACACACACACACACATATTCCAGAAGCTATAAAACCGCTCCTTATTCAGCTTCACGTTTGTTCTGAGACTGTCAAACGTCAAAAAAACAAACATTTCTCCCTGATTTTCTTCCTAAACTGAACAGAAATATAAAAGCAACACAGTTTTCAAATAAAATGAACTCAAAAATCCAAAATTTCTGTCAAATATTGATCACTAATTCATCTGATTGTGTGACAGTGTCTCTTCTCCTTCTTTTACCTCTCAGGTGTTTCATATCTAGAAGCTGATTGAACAGCTTCATTATTACAGGTGTCCTTAGACTGGTCTCAATAAAAGGAACCAGTTTAGTTGTATGGGGGGGGTCAGAACACTTATTTACCTCAAATGAGTTTTTTCTATTTTTTATTTGGTGATAATTTCTGAATGAAAGACAACCTTTGGTTGTGAGACAATGACGCTCACCTGTTAAAAGGGACTGGTCATGTGACCTCATAAATTGTATGTCCTTCAAAATAAAAGCCTCCTTTTCACACCTAACTGCAGAAAAGCATTGATTTTATATCGCAGCTTTTTAAAACTAACTTTTTACTACTTTTTAACTACTCTCGTAAAATATTGTCTCTACAAAGAGATTTTAAAGAATGAAGTTCCCTCCTGCAGCTAAAGACTGAGACACGTTATTTAGTTGTTTTACTCTACATTTTTTAACCCAGTTGTACCCTCTGAATCACAGAATATCGAGCAGAGGTTGAATGCGAAAGACGTTTTTCAAACGTCGTCTCACACCGACCTGACGTCCCGTCGCCATCACCTCAGCAACATTTAATCAACGTCAACACGCCAAACGCAGAGTGGGTAATTCAATTATGTCTGTGCATATGGTGCTACTAATCACCGCTAATTTCATATTTCATTCTAATCACACGTCCGCCCACACACACACACACACACACACACACGACCACTTTCAATGTGTTAAATTCCATATTTTGTACTAATTTGTTTAATCAATTTACACCACAGCTGAGACCTGGGAGCAGAGGATGTTGAAACTCACTCAGCCCCACACACACACACACACACACACACACACACACACACACACACACACAGGGAGCCTCAGGCGGCACAAAGACAGTCTGTTTCTGGACGTCCAGCTTGTCTTCACGTCCACACCTCGGCCCCCGTCTCCACTTCTACCTCTCTGCACCCCCCCACCCTCCTCTACACGCCACCCCCCCCCACACACACACACACACACACACACACACACCTAACCCTCCCCCTCATCCTCCTCCTCCAAACAGGCCGTCATTCAACAAATGTCTCACAGTTCCGCACACCTGTGTGTGTGTGTGTGTGTGTGTGTGTGTGTGTGTGTGTGTGTGTGTGTGTGTGTGTGTGTGTGTGTGTCAAACGCTGTAAGATGCAATAAATCTCTCATTATCTGTCACACAGAATCTCAGCGGTGGAAGAGCTGGCGAAAAAAATACTACAGTGAAGAGTAATAATTCAACCAAAATACTCTGCAGCAGCAAGAGAAAGTTCTGTACAAGTACACGTAGTGAAGTACTTTTAGGACAAAATGTACATAAACTTCAAAGTCTCTAAAAAAATGTGTTTTGGAATGAAGAGTTTACTTTGTTCAGCTCATTGACCTGAAATGAATTTTAACCTCCTGAGACCCAGGAGAAAAAAGATTTTTTGTTATATACTAACTATATATTACCATACTATATACTTTGAGGAGTAAACAACACCTTCCAAAGATTTATATTAGTTTTTTAAAACTCAACTTTATTAAAATGTTTACATATGTAATGTACAGCATATATATATATGTGTGTGTGTGTGTGTGTGTGTGCGACTTGTGTGAACTACTACTACTACTACTACTGAACCAGAACAACAACAGAACTACTACTACTACTACTACTACTACTACTACTACTACTACTACTACTACTACTTCTAGTAGTAGTATTACTACGACCAGTAGTAGTATTACTACTACTGGTCGTAGTAATACTACTACTGCTACTACTGAACCAGGACAGCAACAGAACTACTGCTACTACTACTACTACTACTACTACTATTACTACTATTAGTACTACTACTACTACTACTACCACTACTGCTACTACTACTATTAGTACTTCTAATACTACTACTACTACTACTACTACTACTACTACTACTACTATTACTACTATTAGTACTACTACTACTACTACTACCACTACTGCTACTACTACTATTAGTACTTCTAATACTACTACTACCACCACTACTGCTGCTACTACTACCACTACTACTACTACTACTACTATTAGTACTTCTAATACTACTACTACCACCACTACTACTACTACTACTACTACTACTACTACTACTACTATTAGTACTTCTAATACTACTACTACCACCACTACTACTACTACTACTACTACTACTACTACTACTACTAAAATATCGAGTGGTGTAATCCTAAAACCTTGGTACCAGAGTTTAACTCTTAAAAGGTTTTACATTGCGCTAAATCACATGATATCAACTAGTTTTATATTCTACATTCATTTATATTTATTTTTCAGTTTTACCATTTGACATTTTATTTTTTTAAAAATCACAAAAAAATTGAATTTTGTTAAAAAATAAATGGTACAAAAGGACTTTTGGATGACAAGAAACCCAATATCCTGATGAAGGATTCTTAAAGCTGTGTTTTAATTTCACATTTACACCAGTTAAACCTTTAAAATAAACAGCATTTGTATATTTATATAATCTTATTTATTTAAATCCAATCAATAATCAACTGAACTCTTTGGTTGAAAACAACCTTTTGCAGCTAAATATTATTTAAAGCCAACACACTGTTAGATATAGATCATATTTTTGCATTATTGCCATACTATATATTATATTATTGTTTACTGTAATAATGTTTCTGTATGAGGTTTAGTCTCATGGTGAAAACGTTTCTTATGAAGATGAATTTTTACTATAATTGCTTCCTAAAAACCTGATTTACTTAAATGAAGTGAAAACTGAGTATTTCCATGTATTTGCAAAAGAGCTGATTTGTACTCAATGAAACAGGTAATTACACACGACACTGGAATTATGACAAATGAAACCAGGTTTCTGGAAATAATTTTTGCAGTGAACACAGAGCTGAATATTTTACAGCATTGGAGCATTTTTATTTGTCTATAAACTCCTGAAACAATGAGTTAGGACTCGATCACGGACGAAAGTGTTTGATGAAGAGGAACGAAAGCTAAAAGCAGATATTACATATTTATTTATTTGTATGAACACTACAAAGTGAAGAGGAAAAAAGTACAAAGTTTGAAATAGTACTACAGGGTACTTAAAAACTGTACTTGCTCCAGTACTACAGCAAATGTACTTTGTACTACACAGTTTACTTAATTATGCTGCGCACACACACACACACACATACTCTGTCTCTGACGCATAGTTATAAAGGTGAGTAGGAGGGGAATGCAGGTGTGTGTGTGTGTGTGTGTGTGTGTGTGTGTGTGTGTATCAAAGCCTCTCGTAACATGAGCAGTAACTCTATCCCATAATAAACTGTTTTATATCTTTTTCTCACGTCGTGTTCCACCCGACTTTTACTTATCAGACTTCTTGTTTCTGCACATTCACTTCACTGTTAAAATAGAGGGAGATAAAGAAGCTGGATTCAGTTTCCTCTTTGCAAGAAGTGTCGAAGAGAAAGAAAAGAAAAGAGAGAGAGAGAGCAGCTTATCTGAGGAGGTGGTTTTATCTGTTGAAACCGAGCCGCCATCACAGACGTCAGATCAGGATTTGTTAAACTCAGAGCCAGAGATTATCACCTGGATCCTTCTCTTCTTACGCTGGTGTAGAAGTGAAGCAGGTTTTTGTCTGTTATCACACACACTGCTTGTGTGTTTACACCAGGGGTCCACAAACTGTTTCCTGTCAGCGCCACAGCACTTTACCGTCTCTGATGAGTTTGGTTGTGCTTTATTTAAGTATTGACTACAAAGTACTAACATTTTTTAATCATCATGGTAAAACACACGGATAAAACAAGAACACAAGTGTGTGTATTTAAAAATAGAGCGGGGTAATGTCATCAATCAAACCATCAAAGTCCTCATCCTCTGTTCCTGATTCCAACAGCAGCTAAATCTCCATCAAACATGCCAGCTTCACTTTCTTCACCATCAGAGTCACTTTCCTCTAAATGATGGGTCATAATCCGCTGGAAGTTGCTGTGCTACCGTAGTCCTGGTCTGGATGGAGAAATGGCACCGAAACGAAAGCAACAAGACGGAAATGTTCAATTTTCATTTCTTCTGCTGCTTCACTGCTTTTATTCAAATGGTCACCGTTGAAATGCTTCTCCCACCCGTTCTTTGCTCTGTGATCCACTGATCCAGTCTCTGCTCTGTGATCCACTGATCCAGTCTCTGCTCTGTGATCCACTGATCCAGTCTCTGCTCTGTGATCCACTGATCCAGTCTCTGCTCTGTGATCCACTGATCCAGTCTCTGCTCTGTGATCCACTGATCCAGTCTTTGCTCTGTGATCCACTGATCCAGTCTTTCCTCCAACTCGTACCACCTGTCTTTTGTCTTAAAAATATGACATGTGGAGGTGGGCCGTATCCGGCCCGCGGGCCATAGTTTGGGGACCACTGGTTTAGATGCAACAGAAAATACACAATGCATTGTATATACTTATATAAACCTATTTATATCCATCATTTATACTCATATCATAGTGATAGTCTGTATATGTTGCACAATAATTACCATATAGTCTGTATATATTATATGAGGTATCACAGCTATTTAATTCACTACTGAAGTATTTCTGGTTGGATTCTATCTGCATTTTGTTGCTTTGTACTTGTGACCTATGAATGACAATAAAGTTAATTCTAATCTAATCTAAAATAATGAAGTACTTTATCCTCCTGACTGTACTCCAATTTTTTAAGGTATTTTTATTATACCTTATGCCTCCATTCCACTATATATATATATATATTTATATATATATTGCACGTGTTTCACAAATATTATTAAGTCAAGTCAGTTTTGTTTGTTTAGGCCAAAAATCACAAATTTGACTCAATAGTTTTTTTACAGTTTGTACAGAATCAACACAACATTCTATTTAAATGTTAAATTAAAATTAAATTAAAAAAAATAAAATATGTATGTAATATTAATATAAATATTATTAAATAAAAATGCCTCTAAATGGACATTTTCCTGTAGGACATAAAGAGTCTGATCCTTTCAACTCTGAATGAGAGGATTTTTAACAGATTTTTAATAGATTTTTATCAGATTTTAACAGACATAGCAGAAAAGCGATGATTTAGGACACACACACATTAATTTATAAAGAAGCCTTCTATGCTTCTTACAGTCATTACAAAAATTGGGTAAAAATTGTCCACATATTCCTTTATAAATCATTGGTTGTTTGCTCAGTAATTTCCATTAAATGTGATATATTTAAAGTAGATTAACACAGTCATATTTGAGAATTGAAATGAAGTTTATAGGATTCATAGAAAGTGCAATAATTAGTACAATAAAAGTAGACATGTGCATAAATCTGGGCAAACTTGTTGTTTTATTGACTTGAATACCTTTAGCACTAATTGTTGGAACAAGATAATGAGGTTGTTCAACTCGTTGACCTTTGACCTACATACACAGGTGAAGCCAATCAGGACAGAGGGTCTTTAAGGAGGCCAATGGCGGCTTGTTCTTCTTTTTTGCATCTTCTCTGAGGCAGAATGGTGACTTGGCAGCTTTAGAACTACTGTTAAATGACCTCAAAATGAAGAAACCATGAAAACATATTTAACAGGGATGAGAAGACAGGCGGAGAGAAACAGAGATAAAGAGACAAACGAAAGTCTCCCAAAGCTAAGACGAGGAAATATGACGAAGCGTCTGTAGCGCTTGGTTCACTGTGAAAGACCGGTGTGTTACTGAGTCTGAAATGTTGGAGACAAAGAAATTAAAGACATTACACCACCATCACTGATAAGACCATTTATGTAGTTTTATTTTTCAGTATCATATGGTTTGACATGGTCAGTCAAACATGTTAAATTAAGGATTTAATTTTATTTTTAATTCCAGATGCACTTTAAATCTTTTCTGTTAGTTAATAAAGCTATTCTTTGTTGTAAGTTGGTCCATATTTCTTTCTTTTTTATTCTCTTATACGTTAATAAGGAAACAGTGTTATGCAGAGGTACTTATAACAATTTATAGACAAATTATTCTATTTATAGTCGTGGGGGGTGAGATGTTTTCTTCTTCCATGGGGGGGGACAAAAAATAATTGAGTTGCACTGCCTCAGATAAATTCACATGTTTTTTTCCCTCCTACTGTCACTACGTCATCGTCGTTTCATTCCTCTCGTCTATCATTTCATCCTTTGTGTGAAAACATCTGACACACACACACACACACACACACAGCTGCATCAGACGGCGCTCTGACAAGGAAGCCTCTGTTTTTCCCTCGGCTTGTGCGCACACACACACACACACACACACACGGTGGGGTGGGGGGGCAGTAAGGAGGAAACAGCTGAGGGGTAATGGGGCAGATGAGGATCATGAGGTCTGGTTTGGGTCGGGCTGGATGTTCAGCAGCTGGAGACAAAGACTCGTGTTAACTCGCCTGCAGCGGCGCTGGGTTCTCACTCACTTTAACAACATATAGAATATTGAGTTAAATAAGCAGACGCCTTGTGATTGTGATTTTTTTGGGGGGGGGAGGGGGTGCAAGCTGTATTTTTGTGCATACATGCACGGCATCTTTTCATTTTGCAGCTTGTACCAGTGATCAAGAAACATGAAAGTACAACGGTGCTAATTGATCATGTAGTTTGTCGCTGGTTATCTATACTCATCACACACACACACACATACACACACACACACACAAGCAGGTAACTTTGACTTTGTTTTTCCTTTTTTTTTTTGTCATGCACGCACACGTGCTGCAGCTTCAGAGATATTTTGAGGCTACAGATGGTCAACTTCTATCTCCCGCTGGGCCGTCCTCACTTCCTCACACACACACACACACACACACACACACACACATAAATCACTCAGTCTGCAGCCATATGCTCGTACCTGTCTGTGAGGAAGAAGCAGCCCAAACACAGGTGAGCCGCTCACATTCCAGCAGCCTGCTACCTGACAGATATACAGATGGGGGGAGGGGGGGTGGAGAGACAGCTCCCGCCCCTCTCGCTCCTATTTCCAGCTGTGGGTGCCCCCCCCCCCTCCTCCCTCCTACTCCTCCCCCTCCCATCCCTTCTCCTGCCTTCTCTTCCCCCCCTGGGATAGAGAGCTCACAGAGTGGCAGATGGGAGGAATGCATTATACATGGACTATTTGGGGGACTGTGTGTGTGTGTGTGTGTGTGTGTGTGTGTGTGTGTGTTTGTGTGCAGTCAGTCCGCGGGGAGTGGGCTGTGGAGTCATTATAGATCTAATGGTTGTGTTTTAGACGCTGCGCCGTGCCAATCTCATTTGAAGTGCAAAAGCCAAATGAGTGTGAAGCGTTTCATTACTCATGCTCTGTGTGTGTGTGTGTGTGTGTGTGTGTGTGTGTGTGTGTGTGTGTGGGTTCATCCAAGGCAACAGATCAGTGATGTAGTCACAACTTTCTAAGTGACACATTGGTATGGAGGTGTGTGTGTGTGTGTGTGTGTGTATGTGTGTGTGTGCATGTGTGTGTGTGTGTTTTCTGAAGGGCGTTTAAGGTGGAATCCTCGACCGGCCGAATCTGAATCTTTTGTTCTCCGTGCAGCCGCTGCTTCTTCTGTGTAAAACCACATTTATTTCCCTAATCGCTGTGTTACAGCAGGACGAGGCCTGTGTATCACGTTGTCGTGTAATTAGTGCTCAGTTGTGAACTAACAAGGCTTCATCAGGCATAGGTAATGGATTCGGGAGGGTAGACAATCTGAGCTGAGGCATGACTAATATGGCATGGGTAAGTATAATTAAAGCCTCCTCTCTCTGGTAGGAGGTTCCCGATCATGCAAACACACACACACACACACACACACACCAGAAGTTGGAGTAACAATGCATCGGATCCACATCAGCTCCATTCTCCCTGTCAGCGGGGAAATGTAAAAACCTGCACCCAGAGCAAAGGAAGCGTGTTAGCTGCACTTGGGAGAAGCTAGGTCGGTTAATGCCAAGGAATAAATAAGGGGAGGGGTGATGAGGTGGGGGGGAGGGGGGATGATGGGAGGAAAGAAAAAACAAGTATGAAAAAGAAGAACAATGAAGACAAGACAAAACAAGACGGAGCTGGCAGGTAGCAACTCTCCTGAGATTCATTAGGCCTGTCAGAAAACGCTGTGTGTGAATACACCAGGCTGCTGGGTGGAAACACACACACACACACACAAACACACAAACAGGGTGGTTGCAGCAGGTGCACGCCCCCCCCCCCTCGTCTGCTGACAGGTAGGATGAAAGCGGGGCGGGGACGCGGGGATTCGGCGTCCCGCTGTGGTATTAACATATCCGGGCTGTGTTCACGGCGACGTCTCCGGTGACGGCTGAAATATTTATTGGTGTAAACGCGGCTGTGAGAGGAGTCTGTTTGATTTAGCTTTAAATTTCAGTGTGTGGGTGTGGGTGTTTTTCGTGGATTGTCAATATATAATAAACTGCAGCTGTACAACACTCAAGAAATAAATTATCTGTGACAGTCCGAGGTGTGTATGGTGGTGGGGGGCGGTTGTTCCTCTCATGGCCCAATTGTTGAAAATCAGGTGCTAAAATGCCCTCTAGGAAGCAAAATATGTGCTGAAGTGCCCCACAGGAGCCAAAACACATGCTTAAGTGCCCTATAGGAGCCCAAATGTGTACTAAAGTGCCCTCTTGGAAGCTAAGACATGTGTTAAAGCAACCTCTATTAACTACAACATGAGCTAAAGTGCTCTCTAGAACCAAACCATGTCTGAAAGAAACCTCTAGAACCAAAACATGTACTAAAGTGCCCTCTAGAACCAAAACATGTACTAAAGTGCCCCCAGGAAGTCGCAACATGTGCTTAAGTGCCCCCTAGAAGCTAAAATGAGCTCCAAAGTGCCCTCTAGGAGCTAAAATGTTCTCTAAAGTGCCCTCTACAAGCTAAAATGTTCTCTAAAGTGCCCTCTAGGAGCTAAAATGTTCTCTAAAGTGCCCTCTAGAAGCTAAAATGAGCTCTAAAGTGCCCTCTAGAAGCTAAAATGAGCTCTAAAGTGCCCTCTAGAAGCTAAAATGAGCTCTAAAGTGCCCTCTGGGAGCTAAAATGTTCTCTAAAGTGCCCTCTAGAAGCTAAAATGTTCTCTAAAGTGCCCTCTAGAAGCTAAAATGAGCTCCAAAGTGCCTTTTAGGAGCTAAAATGAGCTCTAAAGTGCCCTCTTGGGAGCCAAACTGCGTGATAAAGTGTCCTCTAATACCCAAAACATGTGAAAAAGCAACCTCTATGAACTAAACATGTGCAAAGTGCTCCATTGAAGCCAAAACACATGCTAAAGTGCTCTATAGGTGTCCAAATGTGTGCTAAAGTGCCCTCTACAACTAAAACATGTACTAAAGTGCCCCCTGGAAGCCGTGACATGTGCTTAAGTGCCCTCTAGGAGCTAAAATGTTCTCTAAAGTGCCCTCTAGGAGCTAAAATGTTCTCTAAAGTGCCCTCTACAAGCTAAAATGTTCTCTAAAGTGCCCTCTAGGAGCTAAAATGTTCTCTAAAGTGCCCTCTAGAAGCTAAAATGAGCTCTAAAGTGCCCTCTAGAAGCTAAAATGAGCTCTAAAGTGCCCTCTAGAAGCTAAAATGAGCTCTAAAGTGCCCTCTGGGAGCTAAAATGTTCTCTAAAGTGCCCTCTAGAAGCTAAAATGTTCTCTAAAGTGCCCTCTAGAAGCTAAAATGAGCTCCAAAGTGCCCTCTAGGAGCTAAAATGAGCTCTAAAGTGCCCTCTTGGGAGCCAAACTGCGTGATAAAGTGTCCTCTAATACCCAAAACATGTGAAAAAGCAACCTCTATGAACTAAAACGTGTGCAAAGTGCTCCATTGGAGCCAAAACACATGCTGAAGTGCTCTATAGGTGCCCAAATGTGTGCTAAAGTGCCCTCTAGAACTAAAACATGCATTAAAGCAACCTCTATGAACTACAATGCATGGTATATGAGCATGTGCTATATTCACCCTTTTTGTTTTTGCCCAGCTGGAGCTGCAACAGGCTTATCTTTACTCAGAGAGGCTGCACGCTGGTTCAAGGAAGAAGCTCAGTGTGTGAATGCATAATATCCGCCTGCCCTCCCGTCTCATCATCAATCAGCGAGCCCAGTTTGTCAATTTGTAAGGTTAAATGAACTCGCACCCGAGTGAGCGCGTAACGAACTGAAACAGAAGGTGGAACATTATATCAGCAGCGAGCTGACTCTCCCTCTCTGAATAAATCAATGGGTGCATTGTCGTGGTTTATTTAAGCTAAAGCAGCTCAGGATGAAAAAAGTCCTAGCAGATGATGAAACGGATGATGCAATCTGTGCAAACGGAACACTCCTTTGTGTGTGTGTGTGTGTGTGTGTGTGTGTGTGTGTGTGTGCAGGTTTGGGATTGCATGCATATGCATGTTTGGTCTTGGCACAGGTCTGCTAGCAGCTACAAATCCCTGCGTTTAGATGGAAGTGAGTCGCCGGCTGATTCTCCAGCTGTTTCCCCCCCCGCAGACGTTTTCTCTCACAAAAAGAGACGTTTGCTGTTCAGCGTTAACGTGCAGACGCCCAGCGAACAGGACTTTTTTATTTTTTTGGAGTGTCCATCCAGTGAAGAGCCAAACCCGGCCCAGATGCTCAGATCTCAGTGGGAAAACTCCACACCAGCAGCTGGAAGCGAGATGACTGTTCCATGTGTTCATGTCTCACTGGAGATCCATAAAGACTCACCGACAGCCTGGGACCCATCCTGTGTGTGTGTGTGTGTGTGTGTGTGTGTGTGTGTTTGTGTGTGAGACAGAGAGAGAGAGAAGACACTTCTGTGTATTCATCAGTTCCAGACTAGTGTTGTATTTCCACTGCACCCCCACTGACAGCATACACTTCATAACGTTTTAAATTGTTTTTTTGTGGCCGTGCATAATGTCCCACAGCTAGTGATCACATAAAGATAACACCCCCCCCTGCCCGCCCCCCCCTCCCTCCCCCTTTCCCACTCTCTCTTTCTATATCCTTTTTTTTTACTTTGAGTATTTACTTTCAGCTCATTTTCTGTGAAAATGACCATCTCTTCCTTCTCTTCTTCCATCCACAGTGGTGGTGTTTTTTGGGGATTTTTTCTGGGGGTGGGAGGGGGGGGGGCTCAGCTGTGGCCTCCGGAGATCATGGGACCACGTTTCCGTGACAACTGGACATCATCGCTGAAATAACAGACTGAATAATTCAAGTAGATCCATTTTTAAACAGCATGTCAATTCACATCAGTGGCCACAGATACTCCAGTCTGGCCCCCCGCCGACAGGGTGTGGGAGGGGTGTCCAGAACTCGTCCAAGAGACCCCCCACCCCCCACTCTGGTGCTAGAAAATACCCTAAAACCACTGAGAAATGTGAAATCTAGGTCAGTTTTCTTTCTCTCTCTGGAGATGAAAAACACTTAATACAAATATCTGTTTATCAGAACATGCAATAAATAAATACAGTATTTTCACGACTATAAGGGCACATTAAAGTCTTCTATTTTCTTCAAAATGTGTGGTGCACCCTATGTATATGTGTATGTATATATGTATTTCTCCCACTTAGAAATCATGGAGGGGTCTGAAAGTGTCATCGTAGGTGCATGTCCACTGTGAGAGAGATAAACTAAAAAGAAAAATCCAGAAATCACAATGCATCATTTTTTTATTGATTTATTTGTGTGATATAGCGGCAAATAAGTATTTGAACACCTGTGTGTCATCTAGAATTCTGACCCTGAAGGACCTGTTAGTCCGCCCATTAGAAGTACACCTGCACTCCATGTATCATCCTTAATCAGATGCACCTGTTTGAAGTGGTTAGCTGCATAAAGACACCTGTCCACCCCATACAATCAGCAAGACTTTAACTTGTAACATGGCGAAGACCAAAGAGCTGTCCAACGACACAAGAGAGAAAATTGTACACCTCCACAAGGCTGGAAAGGGCTACGGAGCAATTGCCAAGCAGTTTGGTGAAAAAAGGTCCACTGTTGGCAATCATTAGAAAATGGAAGAAGCTAAACATGACGGTCAATCTCAATCGGAGTGGAGCCCCATGCAAGATATCACCTCGTGGGGTCTCAATGATTCTAAGAAAGGTGAGGAATCAGCCCGGAACTACACGACAGGAGTTGGTCACTGACCTGAAAAGAACTGGGACCAACGTTTCCAAGGTTACTGTAGGTAATACACTAAGACGTCATGATTTGAAATCATGCATGGCATAAAAGGTTCCCCTGCTTAAATCAGCACATGTCAAGGCCCGTCTTAAGTTTGCATATGACCATTTGGATGATACAGAGGAGTCATGGGAGAATGTTTTGTGGTCAGATGAGACCAAAATAGAACTTTTTGGTCATAATTCCACTAAGCGTGTTTGGAGGAAGAAGAATGAAGAGTACAATCCGTAGAACACCATCTCTACTGTGAAGCATGGGGGTGGTAGCATCATGCTTTGGGGGTGTTTTTCTGCACAAGGGACAGGACGAGTTCACTGCATTAAAGAGAGGATGACTGGGGCCGTGTATTGTGAGATTTTGGGGAACAACCTCCTTCCCTCAGTCAGAGCATTGAAGATGGGTCGTGGCTGGGTCTTCCAACATGACAACGACCCAAAGCACACAGCCAGGAAAACCAAGGACTGGCTCCGTAAGAAGCATATCAAGGTTGTAGCATGGCCCAGCCAGTCTCCAGACCTGAACCCAATCGAAAATCTTTGGAGGGAGCTCAAACTCCGTGTTTCTCAGCGACCGCCCAGAAACCTGACTGATCTAGAGAAGATCTGTGTGGAGGAGTGGGCCAGGATCCCTCCTGCAGTATGTGCAAACCTGGTGAAAAACTACAGGAAACGTTTGACCTCTGTAATAGCAAACAAAGGCTACTGTACCAAATATTAACATTCATTTTCTCAGGTATTCAAATACTTATTTGCCGCTATATCACACAAATAAATCATTAAAAAATCATGCATTATGATTTCTGGATTTTTCTTTTTAGTTTATCTCTCTCACAGTGGACATGCACCTACGATGAAAATTTCAGACCCCTCCATGATTTCTAAGTGGGAGAAATAGCAAAATAGCAGGGTGTTCAAATACTTATTTTCCCCACTGTATGTAGGGGAAGTGTGGGCATGGATTGTAAATAAAAAAACGGGGATGTGCGTTATGCAGAACATGGTTGTTTTAACAACCTGAAAATGGTAAAGAGACACGCTGATAAAGCACAGTTTAAACTGAAGGAAATCAGCTACACAGCTGAGTTTAAGACATAAGACAGGTGGTACGAGTTGGAGGAAAGACTGGATCAGTGGATCACAGAGCAGAGACTGGATCAGTGGATCACAGAGCAAAGACTGGACCAGTGGATCACAGAGCAGAGACTGAATCAGTGGATCACAGAGCAAAGACTGGATCAGTGGATCACAGAGCAAAGAACGAGTGGGAGAAGCGTTCCTATGGTCACCATTCGACTAAAAGCAGTAAAGCTAGCAGAAGAAATGATCATTGAACATTTCCGTCTTGGTGCTTTTGTTTCGGTGCCATGTGTCCATCCAGAGCACACTTGTGTGCTTGTTTTATTTGTGTGTTTTACCATGTGCGTGATGATTAAAAAATTTTAGTACTTTGTAATCAAAGCACAACCAAACTCTATCTATGTGTGTATATATCTGTGTGTGTATATATCTGTGTGTGTATATATCTATGTGTATATATCTATGTGTGTATATATCTATGTGTATATATCTATGTGTGTATATATATATGTGTGTATATCTGTGTATATATCTATGTGTATATATCTATGTGTGTATATCTGTGTGTATATATCTATGTGTGTATATATCTATGTGTGAATATATCTGTGTGTGTATATATCTATGTGTATATATCTATGTGTGTATATATATATGTGTGTATATCTGTGTATATATCTATGTGTATATATCTATGTGTGTATATCTGTGTGTATATATCTATGTGTATATATCTATGTGTGTATATCTATGTATATATATCTATGTATATATATCTATGTGTGTATATATCTGTGTGTGTATATATCTATGTGTATATATCTATGTATGTATATCTGTGTGTGTATATCTGTGTGTATATATATATGTGTGTATATCTATGTGTATATATCTGTGTGTATATATCTATGTGTGTATATATATATATATATATGTGTGTGTATATATCTTTGTGTATATATCTATGTGTGTATATATATCTATGTGTGTATATATCTATGTGTGTATATCTATGTGTGTATATATCTATGTGTGTATATATCTATGTGTGTGTATATATCTATTTCTGTATATAAACCCTCCCCTATAGTTAGGTTCCTTATGTGTGTGTTAAATACAGTAATGACACACAGAACTGAGACTGAGTCTTTCAGTACGGCGCCTTATGGTCGTTAAAATACAGTAAATAAATGAAATGCAGTGTAATGCAGAACGCCAGAAATGAAATATGAACTAATTATAATGCTCGAAGGAGCCGTGTCGTAAACATGTGACTTCACCTCCTGCTAATCCACAACAACTGGAAAAGCTGGTTTGTTGTTTACGAGGACGCGGCTCATCCATCAGGGATTAAATTCATTCCGTCTAATTTTATTTTTTCACTTGTTTGAGTACGGAACCTCTTGAGAACATTGAGTTTTATGCTTAAATCACATAAAAAAAAACCTCAGCTACAACACAAAATAAAGTGTAAATATCTGCAATGCTTAATAAGCATTGCAGATATTTAAAAAAACAACTTTTTCCCCCTGGTTTGGGTCAGATTGGACTTGTTTTAAACTATAAATAAAGTACTATTATAACTGTAGTAAAGCACAAAATTATATTTATATGTTTATATATATATATATATATGTTTAGATATTGGAATAAATGTAAAAACTAAATAAGCTAGATAAAAAACCTGCTGCTTAAATAGTTACATGGATGTGTTTGTTTAATACAGAATAAAACAGCAAATTCACAACGAAACGCGATAAGCGGCGGGAAAGATTGGATATCAGTAGCTGCTTAGCTAATTAGCAGTAACTGGCTAGCTAACTAGCGTTGGTTGGCTAGCTAATTAGCAGTAACTGGCTAGCTAACTAGCGTTGGTTGGCTAGCTAATTAGCAGTAACTGGCTAGCTAACTAGCGTTGGTTGGCTAGCTAATTAGCAGTAATTGGCTAACTAACTGAAAATGCTTTGCTACTTTTTTTTCCCCTGTTTTTTAAAAGTATTTATATCTGTAGTAAAGCACAATATTATATATATATATATATATATATATATATATATATATATATCCACTCAGCCTAAGTGGAGGAAGCTCCAGCGTTCAGACGGGCTCTCATTTCAGTACTCGTTGATTCACATTGAAAGGATTTTATTTTTAAGGCCAATGGACTACAATGGGAACTGAGATCTGGATTCAAATAACAGACCTGAAAGGCTCCAATGCAACTTTCGCATCTGTTTTTCGAAACGCTCTCCTCCTCCTCTCACCCTCTCACCAGGTTTTTCTGAAAAACGCCTACAGCCTTTTAATTCAGCCTTTTAATTCGGCCTACAGCCTTTTAATATATATATATATATATATATATATATATATATATATATATTTCCAAAACTCCTCAGCCTGCATGAATCTGGCTCACGAGAGAAAAAAACGACAATCCACGTTAAGCGGCGAGAACGATCAATGCTAACGTGTTTCACGTTTCGATCACGGCGTCGTTTCACGTTTCAGGTGAAAACCGAATATTAGCCAGAGGGCGTTTGTGTGTGTGTGTGTGTGTGTGGATCCTCCAGGACCCCCCCATGCAGACCTGATTTATTGGACCCTCTGGGCCCTGCTCGCTCCTTCTACTGAGTTTCTTTTTTTCTTTTTTCTCTTCTGTCCGTCCCCTTCTTTCTTTCCATCTCTCTTACTCACACACACACACACGTCATTTTTCCTCTTCTAACCGGGGTTCTGTGACTCGTTCCCTGAGGGGGGGGCCATCAAACAAAAGGAGAAACCTTCACATTTCATTGTTTCACGTCTCTGTTCTCCCTCCTCTCATACCATCCTCCTCCTCCTCTTTTTCTTGTTTTGTCTCTTTCCATTCATCTTCCTCTCCTCCCTCCTTTATTCTTTGCATTGATCCCAAATAAAATTTTTTTTTTTTTTTTTTACATTTTACTCATTGAACCAAACTCATACGTTTAAATTGAACAAACTTAATATTTGCTATGACATTCTACATGTAACTAAACTAAACTTTGTGACTTCAAAATTAAATTGTATTTTTGATTTTATGAACTATAAAAGAATAGTAATAAAAGAAAGCCAGCTACCGCTTGAGCTAACCAGCTACCGCTACCTAGCTAGCGAGCTACTGCTAGTTTGCTCGCCAGTTAATGCTTGCTTTAGCCAGCCAACTAACACTAGTTGGCTGGCTGGCTACGTCTATTTATATAGCCAGCTATTGGTAGTTAGTTAGCTAGCCAGCTAGAAGTATCCAGCTACTGCTAGCTGGCTAGCCAGATACTGCTAGTTAGCTAATCGGCTACTGCTAGTCAGCTAGCCTGTTACTTCTAATTAGCCAGCCAACTAATGCTAGTTAGCTAGCCAGCTACCGCTAGTTAGCTAGCCAGCTACCGCTAGTTAGCTCGCTAGTTACTGCTACAGTTACAGGACTTAACATTTGACTCAAAATAAAAAAAATATTACCTGCAGGTCATTAGGAAAAAAAATGTGAATTTGAGTAAAAAATCTAATTTTATGTCTCTGACGATGAGTTTAAGTGTTTTAAATGACAGTTGTAATCTTCATTATTTTTTTTTACAATATTTTCATTTCACAGTGATTCAATCCAGTTTTAAAAAGGAATATAAAAAGTTTACTGTCCCGGTTTCTGCTGCGTTGCAGTAAAGTTTAGGTTGAACCAGATTTTAAGGTGACGAACACTGATTTTCCTAAACCCACAAAGGGAATAATGACTAAAAACAGCAGGCGACATGTGGAAGTGACACAGATAGAGCGTCTTTTAATTTTTAATCCTCATAAACATAAGTGTTACGGCACGATATTATCACATCGAGAAGAAACTTATTCATGTTGCATGTGTTTTATCAATAATGGAAAATGACGATCGGCTTTTTTTTTCCCAGGAGAGAAAAAACTGTGTAAAACATTAATGGAAAAATCGCTGCTTCTCACTGACAGAATGGCTGATTATAAACCACACACACACACACACACACACACACACACACACACACACACTGTGCTTCCCCGTGGACTTCCTGCCCTTTAGCTGAGTTTTTTTTTTTTTTAAGAGAAGATTCTCGACCTCTTCATTATTCATTTTTATTTTTTTATTTATTTTTTCGTCCAGGCCGACGCTGCAGGAAACAAACGGATCCTCACAGCTGGATCTCCTGGTCCGGGGGTCGGAGGTCGGGGGTCGACCGATCAATACCAGCGAGATCAATCCTGCTGCGTCTCTTAGCGGTTTGCACAGTGTGTGTGTGTGTGTGTGTGTGTGTGTGTTATTTCCCAGGTGGTCATACTCCTATTGGAAAAACCTCCTGCTAGGAGCCACATTTGGCCTTAAATACTGAGTTTGACACAGTTGGTGAATGCACAGTTTGACTGAAGGTGTGTGTGTGTGTGTGTGTGTGTGTGTGTGTGTATCTGCTTATATGTGCATGAATTTATAAGAGTTGTACCCAGGTGCACTGCCTGGAGGTTGGTGGGTTGAGGGGAGGGCGTGTGTCTGTGTGTGTGTGTGTGTGTGTGTGTGTGTGTGTGTGTGTGTGTGTGTGTGTGTGAAGAAATGACAGCCCAGAGCTTCCTCCAGAGGATTCTTTTTCCCAAGATGCCGAAACATAAGGAAAAAATAAAAGGTCAAATGCTAAATATTCAGCCTGGAAAAAAGAGCTGGAAGGTTTTTTTTATTTTTTTATGTAAATTCCGATCAACCCGATTATAAATGTCAAAGGAAACTCAGGATTTCTCTTAAATTCTGGACAGATTTTATTAAGTTGATGTGATGAAGATGATGATATTGCACAGAAACTAATCCCAGAGTCCATTTTTTTGTTTTTTACTTGGTGGTCATGTAATTTGTATTTGACCTCTGTTCGTTTTCATGAGAATCTGCAGCAAAACACAAGAATTTAAAGCCTCATAC
>JAYKQN010000005.1:28047500-28052500 GCA_036785175.1 Eupleurogrammus muticus
CAATTACTCTGGCCATTTTATACTGTCCTCTCAGAGCGTTTTGGTCAGCCAGCCAAACCACATCTCCGACTGCAACGTTCCGCTCCTTGGTGTGCCACTTGCTCCTCACAAATAGATTAGGGCCAGCCAACTGACTCCACTTTTCCCAGAATCTGTTTACTTCTGCTCGGATGACCTTTAGTCTCTTGTAGGGGTAGCCTTCAAATGTGAAGTCTCCGGCGTCTCCTTTTGGTCCACTTCTGCCAAGAAGAAGAGAGTTTGGGCTGATGTACTGTATACAGTCTTCCTGGCTTTGGGTTCGAGCATCTATGGGTCTTTCATTAGCAAGATTAGCTGCCATGTAGAGGAATGTTTGAAATTCTCCCCATGTGAAACTTCCATTTCCTCCCAGGTTTAACAGGGCTCTCTTCACAACACGGACGGCCGCTTCAGCAGCTCCATTCCTGTGAGGCGAATCTGCAGGATGGATCTTCCAGCTCCATTCAGTCCCATTTTTGACAGCCTCGTTCTCAAGCTCTGCCTTGTCTATTTGGTCCAGGAACTGGTAAAGCTCCTTGAGGGCAGGTTTGGCTCCCACAAAGTTTTTTCCAGGATCTGACCAGAGTTTGGTTGGATGGCCCCTCAGAGCAGTGAATCTTTGATAGGCCAGAAGAAATCCTTCCGCTGACTGGTCACTGACCAGGTCTGCGTGCATAGCTCTTGACGCCATACAGCAAAAGATGATTCCCCATACTTTGAGCCTTACTTTCTTCCTGACCTCATCTTTCACCTCGTAGGGTCCAAAAAGATCAAGTGTTGCGAACTCAAACGGTCGTGCTGCATTTGACCTCTCTGGTGGAAGGTCACTCATTATCTGCCGACACTTTTTCTCTCTGGCCTTTCTGCATGTCACGCAGCTATCAACAACTTTTTTGGCCAGTTTCCGACCTTTTACAATCCAGGCCCTCTTTCTCATCCTCAAGAGTGTTCCAGCTATTTCTTCATGGTTTGCTTTGTGGGCTTCTTGAGCTATAAGAGTAGATATCCAAGACTCAAAGGGAAGAATTGGTACTGCTGTTTTTTCCTCATTGAAAGTCTGAATTCTACCTCCACATACCAAAAGCCCTGTCTCCTCCTCTTTGTACACGGCTAGTCTGTTGAGTGTGGTGTCATGGAAGCTCACACCCTCCTGGGCTGAAAGAAAAAGGTCTCGGAGGGCGTCTTGACACTCTCTAACAGAGAGCACAGCTCCTTTGGCTTTGGATCTTCCTCCTTTCGAAGCCATCTCCTCCCACTTTGCCTTCCTGTCAGCTGAGCCTTTCCTCTTCCACTTTGCAGCAGCTCTCCACACCCATGCAACGATTCTGATTAGCTTTGTTAAACTGCTGAATCTTCTGATGTCAATAAGTTGTTTAATTACTGCACCGGCTGGAGCTCTTTGGACTGGGACTCTTACCACGCTGTCAGGTGCTTTTGTGGGAATGACAGTTCCTTTGATGGTGGGGCCGTCTTGATGTGCACTGCCGTGCTCCCTCTTTGCTTGAGCTCTTGTGATTACAGCTGAAAAAGCCTTTCGCTGCAATTTGCTTATACTATCCTTTGCACCTGCTGCTACTTCTCTAGCTGACTTCTTTGGCCACTCTTCCACTGGTAGTTTAAGGAAGTGGGGTCCATTCTGCCACAATGAACTCTCTTTAAGGTCCTTAGAAGCAGCTCCTCGTGTTATGATATCCGCGATGTTCAAGTCCCCTGGGATCCACCACCATTCCTCAACAGCTGATGATCTTTGGATTTTACCGACTCTATTTGCGAAGAAGGTTTGATATCCGTAACTGTCTCGTTGAATGGCTCCAAGCACGGTTTGGCTGTCCAATAGATGAAACCACTGCTCTATCTCCATGCGGCTGTGCTTTTCTATGTATCTTCGCAGCCGTGTGGCAAAGACTGCACCACAGATTTCAGCCTTAACTGGCTCCCCCTTCTGGTCCAGTGGTGTGAGCTTTGCTTTTGATTCAACCAGCCTGGTCTGGATGCCCCATTCTGTCTCCCATCTAAAATATACTACAGCACCATAGCTCTTGTCGCTGCCATCTGAGAATGTTATTCCCCACGGTTTTCCAGTCCGGCCAGCTGGTGTGAGGCTCCTGTGGAAAGTGATTTGGCTAAGACGCACATACTCCTCAAACAATTTGACTGCTTCCTCTCTCAGGCTCTCAGATAGTGGTTTGTCCCAAGTGTCCAGAGTCTTGAAGCTTCCATCTCTAGCTTCCTGGAATGCTTTTCGGACGAGTATGGCTCCTGCCTGTTTTAAGGGCGTGACAAGGCCAATTGGGTCATAGAGGCCAGCGACTTGGCTTAACAGCTCTCTTCTGGTTAGGGGGTTTGGAGTTTTTTGCCTTATTTCTCCCTCCTTGAGGTTCTGGCCCATTCTCATTTTTTTCTTCCTTCTTGAGAAATTGATTGAAGCCATTACATAGAGCTTGTCCTCCTCCACCAGGTATCCCACGCCCAGAGCCTTATTATCTTCCTCCGTCATTTGATTTGGGAGTAAGAGTACTTCATTTGCTGTCTCAAGTCCAGGTTTTCCTGTCCTCTGCCTTCCACTTTGCCCGGACCGGACCCATGGCTTGAGAAAAAATCCACCAGCTTTCAGTATTCCTTCCACATTTTTTGTGCACTTTTCCAGCCTTTTGTGGTCATTGTGGGATGTGAGGATGTCATCCACATAGCTGTCCTCCTCTAGGACCCTCCGCTCCTCTTCCAAGTGTGTGAACATTGGTAACCTCGCTGTTTCCCTCATAGCCAGCTGTGCAATGCATCCAGCAGGTCGATCACCAATGTTAACCCTGGTAATGGCGTACTCACTTATTTCATCATCTTGGCTGTCTCTCCAGAGGAACCTATGGAGGTGCAGCTCCTTGTCTTCAAGCCACACAGAGTTGTACATCTTTTTAATGTCGCCAAGTGCTGCATAGAATCCTCTTCTGAATCTGAGTAAAACAGCTCGGATTGGATTTAGTACATCAGGGCCTTTAAGCAGAAGATCATTCAGACAGAGTCCTTTGAACTTTTGGCTGCTGTTCCATACAATACGTATTGGCGTGGTCACAGAGTGGGGATTTGGCGCTACCAGGTGGCTCACATACCAAACTGGTCCTTTCCAGCTGTTTATTTCTTCTTTCGAGAGTTTTCTTGCTGCTCCTCTTTCCACCATCTCGTGTATTTGACTTGTGTAGGCTGCTTTCCACTCTGGATCCTTCTTGAGTTGCTTTTCTGTCCTCAGAAAAGTGGCCTCCACTGCACTGCGGTTGTTAGGAAGAGAGGTTGGGTCTTCGAGCCATGGATATTTTGTGTCCCAGTGTGGAGCATTACTGTGGCTGTCAGCTTTTACATAGGTGAGGCCTTGCTTTATGATTTCAAGCTCTTTCTCCTCTACCAGTGTCATCTCCTTTCCTCCCGGTTGACAGGTGCCACAGCGACATCCTCCACATTTTGGCTCACAAGCTGCTCCAACACTGTCCCATTTCCACCATTCCAGGAACTGTTTGTTAGAAGTCATACTCTTGGTTTCAGCCTGAGCTTCTTGTGTCTTGAGAATATCCTTGTACTTCATGGTTACGGTTCTCATGGAGCGAGCGAAGTGAGTTTCTGACCTGTGTGTCGCCATGTCCACTTCCTCAAAGAGATCTGGATGAGCACCCCCTACTGTCTTCCCCAGCGGGCTTTCCCATAAGACGAGGTCTCCAACAATCTTTTTCCTTTGAGGGGCGAGTCGGCCTTCTCTGTGACTGATTAGCAGCTCGATGGTTCCTGGTCTTTTTAGATCTTCCAGTGTGACTTCTGGGAAGAACTTTCTCAGTTGCTCGGGCTTCACAACTTTGTGCACATGGGCTATTTCACTTAAACCATAGCAGACAAGTTCATGAGCTCTTTCTGTTCCTCTGGATGTCTTGACTCTTACTCTGAGTAGATATCTTCTAGTGTTTACTTTCATGGCCATTCCTCCAACTCCATAGACGACTAAAGTGATCTTTTCACTCCTCAGCTTTAGTCTATTGGCCGCTCTGTGTGTGATGTAATTAGTGTCTGACGCAAGGTCAATTAAGGTGCCAATTTTTTGCCCTGCGTTGGCAGTGACTTCCAGGAGCATCATGAGAACTGGTAGCTCCTTCAATCCACTTGCCTTCATGAGTCCAGACTGGTCTTGTCCAGCACAGTTTGTTATGGCAGCCATGTTGGAAAAAGCTCTTTTACATTTTTCAGCCATTTGAGGTGATAGTTCAGCTAAAAAGTTCTCTTGTTCCTCTGTAAGTGTGTGTGTTCTCCTGCCGTCCTTCCCAACTTTGCCTTCCTCTCCCCTCCTGAGCTCTCCTTTGGGACAGAGAAAGAAGTGGTGATCTGAGGAGCCCCCTTTCTTACAGTCTTTGTTCCTGCACAGGTAAGTGTCTTTGCAGTCGTCTCCCTCTTCATGACGTCCCAAACACTTTTTACATGCTCCCAGCCTCTTCACAGCTTGCATCTTTTCCGCTGGTTTTAGTTCCTTAAATCTTTTACAGAAGAATATCTTTTCTTTATGTCTTTCATCTCCACAGATGATACATCCTCCCGCTTTCCTTGTGGAACGTGTGGACGCATAATTTCTCTCGAATTTTCTTTGCTGCCTTTCCGGTTTCTCTACTCCAAGTTGCTCCAGTTTTTCCATTATTTCCTCTTGAGTTTTCAAGAACATCAGGAGACTCTCAAAATGGTTGTCAGACGTGACACCATTGCTGGGATTAACCATGAACATGAGCCAGTCTTTCTTCACAGCATCAGGTAGCTTGCTCTCAATAGACTTTATTACAAGAGGATTTTTAATGGCACCTGTGTTTCCAAGTTCTGTGAGATCTGCCAAGGCTTTCTCCACCTCCTGAATTAAGTCAATTACTTTTCTTGGTAGAGTTGTTCGCATGGCAGGAATTTTCTCTAATTCTTCAATTATCTCCAGTGCTATTGTAGATTTGTTTCCATATCTGTTTTCC
>JAYKQN010000005.1:28057500-28085000 GCA_036785175.1 Eupleurogrammus muticus
TCCTCCTCTTTAGCATCCTCCTCTTCATCCTCCTCCTCCTCTTCATCCTCCTCCTCTTTATCCTCCTCCTCCTCCTCCTCCTCCTCTTCATCCTCCTCCTCTTTAGCATCCTCCTCTTTATCCTCCTCTTCATCCTCCTCCTCCTCTTCATCCTCCTCCTCTTTAGCATCCTCCTCTTTATCCTCCTCTTCATCCTCCTCCTCCTCTTCATCCTCCTCCTCTTTAGCATCCTCCTCCTCTTCATCCTCCTCCTCTTTAGCATCCTCCTCTTTATCCTCCTCTTCATCCTCCTCCTCCTCTTCATCCTCCTCCTCTTTATCCTCCTCCTCTTCATCCTCCTCCTCCTCTTTATCCTCCTCCTCATCCTCCTCCTCCTCTTCATCCTCCTCCCTCCCCCATCGTTCATTATGAGGCATCAAGGTCGGACCGTGTTACAAATGAAGCAGCAGCTCCACCCTTCTGTTATCCACACACACACACACACACACACACACACACACACACACACACACACACAGGCTGTAACTCACCCTCTCAGTGACATCATTAATACGACACACTGTCCACTGTGACATCATTTATAAGAGCCGGGGTGCTGACTCTTCCCTAATGGCTCCCTAAATATGACAGGTGGGACATGTCGTGTGTGTGTGTGTGTGTGTGTGTGTGTGTGTGTGTGTGTGTGTGTGTGTGTGTGTTACACCTGATTTACAAAAGCTGCCGTCTGCAGGGCGAGGAAATGTCAGCCGGAGCCGGGTTTTTTAAAGCAATTAGTGAAGCGGCTTCTGTCCCACTCTGGAACATATCCTCACACACCTACACACACACACACACACACACACACACACACTGCTGGTTTCCTGGTTGATGGCCTACACTGAGCAGAAGATGGATTCTGAATAATTAGGGAGATAATTGACCAGGCAGGGGAGAAGGAGAAGATCAATGGCTGATCTTTGAGTGAGTGTGTGTGTAATGGTGTGTGTACGTGTGTGTGTGTGTGTGTGTGTGTGTGTGTGAGTGTGTAATGGTGTGTGTGAGGGTCTGTATTTTCATCTCAGATGTTGGTTTTTCAGACGGAGGAAGTGTCAAGTAGAAGCTGAAAGGTTGAGCGCTGATGAAACGATAGAAACACGTTCAGAACTTCAAACGACTTCTAGGCCAATGAAATAACACTCACAGCGACCGTGGCGTGGGCGGAGCTAAAATAACCTTTTTTTTCTGAAGCAGCACACACACACACACACACACACACACACATTTCATCCATCGTCTTTGTTCCCTCCCAACATGAGCAGGAACAGACGTCCTCGCTTTGTTCGGGCAGAGATGGAGAATCAGGTCAAGCTACACCTGCTCACACACACCTACACGCACACACACCTACACACACACACACCTACACACACACACACACATCTACACACACACACACACCTACACACACACATCTACACACACACACCTACACACACACACACACACACGCACACACCTCCACACACACACACACACGCTTGATCGGAGCCTCCCGCTTCCTCCTTAACTTCCTTACAGATCTTTGTCTCCGTCAGACAAAGGTGAGAATGGAGCTCAGAACATGCATCTAATTAACACACACACACACACACACACACGGACTGACACATGATGGGTTGCCTATCCACCTCCCATGGCAGCCACACAATGAGCTTCCTGACATTCATCTCCATCATATTTATCTCCAGCACGACTGGGAGAAAAAAAACCTGGTCGTGCTACTATCTCCGAGCTCTTTTTCTTCACGTTTTTTTTTCTTTTCACATTTACATTTCAATCCTTTCACACGCGGCCCCAAACGCTCAGATTAATTTTGCTCATTTAGTATCGAGGCTACCAACAAAGGCAACACAACTGGGACAGCGTCAGTTATCACTATTAATAGAAGCTCCTCTGTGTGGGGTTTTGGTACCGTATTTTCATGACTATAAGGGCACATTAAAGTCTTATATTGTCTTCAAAATGTTGGTGCTCCCTATGTGTGTATGTAGGGGAAAGTGTGGGCATGGATTGTAGATAAAATAACGGGGATGTGCGTTATGCAGAACATCGTTGTTTTAACAACCTGAAAATGGTAAAGAGACACGCTGATAAAGCACAGTTTAAACTGAAGGAAATCAGCTACACAGCTGAGTTTAAGACATAAGACAGGTGGTACGAGTTGGAGGAAAGACTGGATCAGTGGATCACAGAGCAGAGACTGGATCAGTGGATCACAGAGCAGAGACTGGATCAGTGGATCACAGAGCAAAGACTGGATCAGTGGATCACAGAGCAAAGACTGGATCAGTGGATCACAGAGCAGAGACTGGATCAGTGGATCACAGAGCAAAGATTGCTTCAGTGGATCACAGAGCAGAGACTGGATCAGTGGATCACAGAGCAGAGACTGGATCAGTGGATCACAACATCTAATACACACACTTGTGTGCTTGTTTTATCCGTGTGTTTTACCATGAAAATATGTCATATTTGGAGCAGACAGAAAGGAAGCACCGATACATATTAAACAGGAGGGGGGGGCAGCTGTGGGTGTAGTGTAGCAGCAGATAGGAGGTGGCAAGTCACACACACACACACACACACACACACACACACACACATCTCCATATGAAAGCAGCCAGACTGGGAACTGGTCCACCGACGCGTGTTGGTGTTTAAGCAGGTGCTCGCAGGGCAAATACTAATCAATCTGGATTCAACTGGCCCCGCCCACACTGGCACACGGCCACCTTTTACATTTATTTTTCTTTTTTTTTGGAGCATCCATCAAACCTTGTCATGCAAACTGACAAAAGGAAAGTGTGGTGTGATAAGTAGGTGTCCACCCCGCTAATTACTGAACTAAACCTGATTTTTTTTGTTTTTTTTTACATCTAAATTGGCTTTTTCCCAGCATGCAACATCCCCTGTTGGAATGATAAAAGATGGAAAATTGTGTGTGTGTGTGTGTGTGTGTGTGTGTGTGTGTGTGTGTGTGTGTGTGAGTGACAGGTTAACACAGGAAACATGAAATATGTGTGTTTGGGGAAACCTGGAGACGCCCTGGGGAAAGCATAGTTAACTTTAACGGTTTATTTGGTTTGGAGACACGTGTGTGTGTGTGTGTGTTTATTTGGAATCGTGGGGACAGTAAAATCTTGGCGTGCATGTGTGGGACCACGACTTCACGCCGAGGTAATTCATCAAATTTCACAACTTCCACAGGTAGAAATGGATGAAACACACATACACACACACGTAGACACACACACACACGTAAACACACACACACACACACACGTAGACACACACATCCAATATATAAAGTCAAAACTGTCATGTGGTGTAACGCTGAAAACATGGTAGCAGATAGATTTTATTCTTTGAAAAAGTTTTTTTTTAGTGCACTAAATCACATGATATCGACTAGTTTTATATTCTAGGTGTATTCAATTTCATCATTCAGTTAAACCATTTGACATTTTGTGTCAAAAAAATCACAGAAAATTCTGTTTTTTGTAAAAATGAAGGTCTTTAGTTCTGTGGGACCAATGTTAAAGTAAAGGGAACAGGTGGATCACAGAGCAAAGACTGGATCAGTGGATCACAGAGCAAAGGCTGGATCAATGGATCACAGAGCAAAGGCTGGATCAATGGATCACAGAGCAGAGACTGGATCAGTGGATCACAGAGCAAAGGCTGGATCAGTGGATCACAGAGCAGAGAATGGATCAGTGGATCACAGAGCAAAGGCTGGATCAATGGATCACAGAGCAAAGGCTGGATCAATGGATCACAGAGCAAAAGCTGGATCAGTGGATCACAGAGCAAAGGCTGGATCAGTGGATCACAGAGCAGAGACTGGATCAGTGGATCACAGAGCAAAGGCTGGATCAGTGGATCACAGAGCAGAGACTGGATCAGTGGATCACAGAGCAGAGACTGGATCAGTGGATCACAGAGCAGAGACTGGATCAGTGGATCACAGAGCAGAGACTGGACACATATCTATATGTGTATATCTGTGTGTGTATATATCTGTGTGTGTATATATATATGTGTATATAAACCCTCCCATATAGTTAGGTTATTTATGTGTGTGTTAAATACAGTAATGACACACAGAACTCAGACTGAGTCTTTTAGTACGGAGCCTTATGGTCTAAAATACAGTAAACACACACCGAGTGACAAAAAAATGAGGAATACGACTATTACGACTCGTGGGCTAAACACAGGAGAAGTTAATGGAATAATCTGCTAAACACATTAACTCAACATTATACTGTCACAAGGTGGCTGGGACGCTATTAACTACAGGGAATGTTGCTGCTGAGGTGGACACACACACACACACACACACACTGATCCAGGTTATTGGCTGGTTGTTGTGTGTGTTTGTATTTATTTATTTATTTATTTTTGTCTTTTTCTGTCCATAAACAGATCTGTCAGAACAACAGAGCACAACAGACTGGTAAAATCCAATTATCCCCCCATCCACAGAGGAAATGACCTGGACCAGGCCATCTGTGAGTGAAGTGTGTGTGTGTGTGTGTGTGTGTGTGTGTGTGTGTGTGTGTGTGTATTTTGGAAATAAAAAAAAAAAAAAAAGAGCGAGAGCAGGGTGGGGATAAAGAGAAAAGAGAGAGTTTGCTGCCTCTGATGCTCATGTGTTATTCATGAAAGTGCAGGGAATTTGTGGGAATAAAAGCTCCTTCAAACATTAAGCAGAAAGAGGGGGGCAGCAAAGCGTGGGGGGTGATGGGGGGTGATGGGGGGTGATGGGGGGGAGAGTATGACTTCACTTGGCTTCTGCCTGCCTTACCTCCCTCTGTCTTCTGTCCTCACTCTGGTTTCTATTCGGAGACTCTGGGATGCACGAAAGCGACGGAAAAGACGCCAGTAGCTGAGTTTATTTGCACATTTATAAACAGAGACGAATTCTAGTTAAATGTAAAAAAAAAAAAAAAAGATCCATCACATGTGCAGCTGATGATAGAAACGCACACTGTGAAAATGTTGTGTTAAACAAAATTGTACCAAAAACAATGTATTTTCACATGTTATAAATCTCCTTTTTGCAGTGTAGAGTAACACTTTACTAATAAAGTCATATTAACATTTTTATATGTTGGTGCTGTAACAGTAAAATAATTTATTTTGTGTTTGCTGTGTGATTTATCAATACAACTCGATGCTGCTGCTAGATTTGAACAGGTTAAACAAGCCAATCTTCAGTTATCTTGGTTAAGGAATAAAAGTTATGTCTATTTTTACCAGGCTGGTACAACCTTAAATTATATATATATAAATAATGTATATATATGCACAATTAGTCCAATATTGAGTGGAATTATCTTATTCTACTGACAGATAATTTATCTTATTTAATTTTTTTTTTTCATTTGGGTCAATTTGGGCTTGTTTTAAGAAACTAACACTGAAATTTTCCAAATAAAATAAGACGAAAATTGACTAAAATCAAGAAGAAAAACTTAAAATAAGATAAATTATCTGCCAGTAGAATAAAATAATTTGACTTAATATTAGAATAATTGTACCAAAAACAAGTTATTTTCACCTGTGTTAAATCTCATTTTTTGCAGTGTATCAGTAGAGTAACACTTTACTAATAAAGTCATATTAACATTCTTATATATTGATGCTGTAACAGTAAAATACTTTATTTTGTGTTTTTTATGTGATTTATCAATAAAACTCAAAGCTGCTGATGTATCAGGAGGTTTTTTAGATTTTAACAGGTTAAACAAGCCAATCTTTAGTTGTCGTGGTTAAGGAATAAAATAATATATATGTATTTTTGCCAGATAAAATATGAGACTGATACAACCTTAAACTATGTATATATGTACAATTAGTCTAATATTGAGTAGAATGATCTTATTCTACTGGCAGAAAATGTATCTTATTTAATTTTTTTTTATTTCTGTTAATTTGGTCTTGTTTTAAGAAACTAACACTGAAATTTTCTTCCAAATAAGATGAAAATTGACATTGATTGATTGATAGTTGAATTTATTTGCACATTTTTGAGAGAAATTCTAATATAAAATGTAAAATGAAAAAAAAAGAATCCATCACATGTGCAGCTGATGATAGAAAACACACACTGTAAAACTATAGATCTTATTAGGTGAAAATGTTGTGTATTTCACACAATTAGTCCATCACTAAGTGTAATTATCTTATTCTACTGGCAGATAATTTATCTTAGTTCAGGTTTTTTTTCTTATGTGGCTCTAAAATTATGAACAAAATCTAAATAAGACAAATTCTACTCAATATTGGACTATTGGACTTTTCAGTGGAAAAAGTACCTCCATAAAATCACCAAAAGAATTATCATGTTATCATGACTAACCTATTCATTAAAAAAGGGTCTAAAATAATATATATATATATATATATATAATATCTTGAAAAAAATTGAATTAAGCTCAATAAAAGGTTATGTTTTTGGTGCAAATAGTCCAACACTGAGTAGAACCATCTTATTGCATTGACAAATAAAGTTTCCTTAAAACAAGACCAAAGTGACCTAATTTAGAAAAAAAAGAGAGAAAACAATACTTAAAAACAAATGATAAAAAGCTTGAATCGACTAAAACCAAATAAAAAAACATGAAAAACTATACATATACATATAATAATACTACCAATAGTAACTAACATTACTACTACTACCACTAAAATAATATATATATATATATATATATATATATATATATATATATATATATATATATATATATATATATATATATATATATATATATATACTACATACTATACATATGCATTCTGTATAATAATACTAACAATGCAGTGGTAATAGAATAGAATAGAATAGATAAACTTTATTGATCCCACAACGGGGAAATTTGTGTGTTACTGCAGCGTTACAGATAAAGAAAAGAAAAATAAAGTTGAAGAAGATAAAAAAGACTTTAAAAAAAATAAAAAAACACACAACACAATGTACAAATTCGCAGAATTTGTTAATCCGCATACACAGTATGCATTATCGACAGAATGGAGAAAGAAATGCTAATAAATAGTGAGAACAAAAAGTATGCATAAGCAAGGCATATATACATACATACATGGACGTACATACCTACATACATACACATACACACATATTTGCATATATATATATGGACATACATATCCACGCACATACCCACATGTACACATACATAGCTAATGCACACTTAAGGTGCAGGGTGTGTGTGAAGAGGAAAAAAGTGACCAGTGTAAAAGTGACAGTGACTACAGTGAGGTTTATGTTTATGTTATGTTATAAAGTCTTATTGCTGTCGGGATGAATGATCTGCGGAAGCGCTCCTTCTTGCAGCGAGGGTGTTTGAGTCTCTGGCTGAAGGAGCTGCTCAGCGCACCCACTACCCCATGCAGAGGGTGATGGGGGTTGTCCATGATGGATGTCAGCTTTGCCAACATCCTCCTCTCTCCCACCACCACCACCGACTCCAGAGGACATCCCAGTACAGAGCTAGACTTCCGTACCAGTTTGTCAATTTTCCTTCTGTCCCCGTCTGAGCATCCGCCCCCCCAGCAGACTACTGCGTAGAACAGGGCAGATGCTACGACGGAGTCGTAGAAGGTCTTCAACAGAGTCCTGCACACACCAAAGGACCTTAGTCTCCTCAGCAGGTGAAGTCGACTCTGGCCCTTCTTGTACAGGACATCAGTGTTAGTTGTCCAGTCCAGTTTATTGTTCAGGTGAACACCCAGGTATTTGTAAGAGACCACTGTCTCAATGTCTTTTCCCTGGATGCTCACCGGTGTGGTGGGGAGGGACTTCCTCCTGAAGTCCACAACCATCTCCTTTGTCTTGCTGGCGTTGATTTGGAGAGCGTTGATCACACACCAGCTGACAAAGTCATTGATGACCCCCCTGTACTCCTGGTCGTTCCCATCTGATACACACCCGATGATGGCTGTATCATCTGAGAACTTCTGTAGGTGGCAGTTGTCCGAGTTGTAGGTGAAGTCTGAGGTGTACAGACTAAACAGAAAGGGTGAGAGCACTGTACCCTGTGGCGCCCCGTGCTGCTGACTACCACCTCAGACACACAGTCATGAAGCCTGACATACTGTGGTCTGTTGGTGAGGTAGTCGATGGTCCAGGCCGTCAGCTGCTCATCCACTCCGGCTCCCTCCAGCTTCCCTTTCAGCAGTGCAGGCTGGATGGTGTTAAAAGCACTGGAGAAGTCAAAAAACATGATCCTCACCGTGCTCGCCGCTTGTTCCAGGTGGGAGAGAGATCGGTGCAGCAGATAGATGACAGCGTCATCCACACTGATGCCGGGCTGGTAGGCGAACTGCAGAGGGTCCAGTGCTGAGCTCACCAGTGGGCGAAGGTGGTGCAGAATGAGCCTCTCCAAGGCCTTCATCAGGTGAGAATTCAGGGCTACAGGTCTGTAGTGGTTGGGCTCCCTGGGCCGTGCGATCTTAGGCACTGGAACTACGCAGGAAGTCTTCCACAGTTCAGGAACCCTTTCCAGGTTCAGACTCAGGTTAAAGATGTGCAGGACCACCTGACAAAGCTGGTCTGCACAGTCCCTGAGCAATCTGGAGCTGATTCCGTCTGGACCAATAGTCCAAGCATCAATAAAAATATGTTTTGCCTCATAAATATTATTCATATTATTATTATTGTTATATTAAAACACTGAGAAACAACAGGAACCTGCCAGGCTTCTACAATATTAAATGTCTTGCTCGAGTTTTATTTCCTCTGTAGATAATAAAGAAATAAAATAAAGTTTCTGCTGCTGAATCAATACGAGTCGCGGAGTAAAAACCTGACATTTGAAAAGCAAAGTGACACCAAATTGCCTAAATACCACAATTACACAACGTTGTACCAACAAAATTGATCTTATAATCCAAATGGAATGAGAAAGATGTGTCTCTGCCCAGGAATTAGTCACATCTCAGAAAACCAGTAGAGAAAGATGCAGCATTTTTAATCACGCTTATATATAATTAACTAAATTCACATTAAATTCCAACATGTCTTCTCATAATGGAGAGTTTTTTAATTGCAGTGATTGGTCCCAAGCTGCTGCCACAGGGAATATTAATTATTAGTTTTTACACTGAATTACGTGTGTGCAGTTTTTTTTTGGGTAAACGTGATCAGATTCAAAATCATGTCAAACACATGATAATTAATGTCTTCATGCAACGTCCATCACACTTTCCAATTCACTTTAATGAGAGGTGCTTGTCTTCATTCAGTTTTCATTAAAACCTTTAGCTCTGCACAGTATTCCCTCATAATTATAACGTCACTAATGCAGATTCTGATCATCAGATCTATTTTTATTTCATAGATTTATCTCATCATCACTCATCAGTAAATGGCTCAATAATCCTTTACGAACTTTTCAGAGAAGAATATTTATTATTTACTATTTATCACTTTAGATATAATACAGTGGGACTTTTTGGAGGACAGGAGCGAAAAAGGAAAAAGTGCACATATAATGCATCCTCTCCACCGAAGAGGGCACTTTAGCACACGTTTGGACTCCTAGAGGACACTTTAGCACATGTTTGGCCTCCTAGAGGGCACTTTAGCACACGTTTGGCCTCCTAGAGGGCACTTTAGCACACGTTTGGCCTCCTAGAGGGCACTTTAGCACACGTTTGGACTCCTAGAGGTTCCTTCCTTTACCAGGAAAAAGAAAGGGTACATATAGTGCCTCCTCATCACTGAGGAGGGAACTTTAACAAGTGTTTTGGCTCTCAAGAGGGCACTTTATCACATGTTTTATAATCCTAGAGATGCTTCAGCACACATTTTGGCTTCCTAAGGGAAACTTTAGCACATGTTTGGGCTCCTAGAGGCACTTTAACAGGAAAAATGGAGCATATAACCCATCCTCACCACTGAAGAGGGCACTTTAGAACATGTTTTGATTAGATTACATGCACTTTATTCATCCCACAATGGGGGAATTTTGACATTTAAGAACTTCAGCACACACTTTGGCCTCGAAAGGGCACTTTAGCATAATTTCTGTATCCTAGATGGCGCTTTAACAGGAAAAAAGAAAAGGGGACATGTAGTGCATACTCTCTAGACTGAAGAGGGCACTTTAACACACGTCTGGCCTCCTAGAGGGCACTTTAGCATATGTTTAGATTAAAATAGATGTACTTCTTCCCACAATGGGGAAATTCAATGACTTAGGCACTTTAGCATGAGTTTCAGCACCCAAGAGGGCACCTTAACACATGTTTGGCCTCCTCAAGGGCACTTTAGAACATATTTTGGCTCCTAGAGTGCACTTTAGCATACGTTGAGATTAGAGTCGATGTACTCATCCCACGTTGGGGAAAAATGAGTCGCTTGGTCACTTAGGCACATTTTTGAGCTCCTAAGAGGGCACTTTAACACACATTTTATTAGATTAGATTTAATGTACTTTATTCGTTCCACAACAGGTCTCGAAAGGGCACTTTAGCACATTTTTGTATATCCTAGAGGGCACTTCAACAGGAAAAAATAGCACATTAGCACATGTTTGCCTCCTAGAGGACACTTTAGCAGATGCTTAGATAAGATTAGATGTACTTAATTCATCCTACAATGGTGCAATTTGGTCACTTAGGTATTTAAGCATGTGTTTAGCTTTTGTAAAGCGTGTGTTTTAGCACACATTTTATTAGATTAGATTGAATGTACTTTATGTTGAAATGTAGTCACTTAGATACTTTAGCACATATTTTGTCTCCTATGAGGGCACTTTAGCAAAATTTGAGGGTTTGAGACGGGGCGTTAACATGCAAAAAGAAAGGGCACATATAGTGCCTCCTTGTCACCGAAGAGGGCACTTTGGCATACATTTAGATTTGAATAGATGAGATTAGATTAGTACTTTATTCGTTGTCACTTATTCACTTAAGCTTGTGTTGCTTGGTTCCTAAAGGGCACTTCAGCACACATTTCTGCTCCTAGAAGTCACTTCACCAGGTATTTTGCATCCTAGAAGATGCTTCAGCAAACATTTTGGCTCCCTAAGGGGCACTTTAGCACATGTTTGGGCTCCTAGAGGCACTTTAATAGAAAAAATTGCTTATAGCATATAGCTAACCCTCGCCACTGAAGAGGGCACTTTAGAACATGTTTTGATTAGAGATTTAATGTACTGCATACTGTATCCCATCACATGTTTTGACTCGCAAAACACACGTTTTGCCTACTAGAGAGCACTTTAGCACACATTTCTATGTGTATTTAATGAATGCAATACACTGCGAAACACAATGTGTTTCAGTGGTGATATTTGAATGCATGGGTCATATTTGGCCTGAGCAGTAATCATTGATTAAATAGAAATAAAAGCAATCATGAATGCTTTGTAATCCCCATAACAGAAGCACTAATGACTGTATTAGCCGCTCTACACTGGCTTCCTGTGAAATCACCAATAGAATTCTAAATCCTGCTCCTCACCTGTAAACCTCAACGGTCAGGCTCCATCCTACCTTAGGGATCTCTTAGTCCCATATCGCCATCCAGAACATTACGCTCCCAATATGCAGCTTATTGGAGGTTCCCAGAATCTCTAGAATTAAAACAGGAAGCAGAGCCTTCAACTATCAGGCTCCTCTCCTGTGGAATCGTCTTCCAGTCTCAGTCTGGGGGGGAGACACCCTTCCTATATCTAAGAACAGGTTAAAACGTTCCTGTTGAAGAAGCGTATAGTTAGGGCTGTTGTGATTCTGGGCTGAACAAATAAAATAAATTGAATTGAATTGACTGTAACACGGAGAATCAGAGCCTCCGTTTGCACCAAACTAACCGTTTTCTCCTTCCTCCAGGCTTCGTTTTTTCCGTCTCACCACCGACGAGCCCAGAACACGAAGCTGCTGCTGCAGCGCAGCGAGAGTGTGTCGGCGAGGTCAATCCCATAAAAAGTGCAGCAGCAGGTGCCGGCTACAGCACATCACACAGGATCACACGTTTAATCACACACACACACACACACACACACACACACACAGACACACACACAACACGCATGCATGGCTGGGCTGATACACCCAGACGTCTGCATCCAGAGCTCGTGGCGAACGAGCGCCGCTCGTTTCCTTAAATCACCTCCGAGGGGGGAGACAAGACCTCGCTTTGGTCCCCTGAGTGTGTGATAGTTCAGTGTGGATTAGGTGTTGTTGTGTGGGGGGGGGGGGCAACAATGGAGGGGGGTGTTTGCACCGTCTGTAAAAGCTAGTTAGGATGTTAGGATGGATGATGCTGGAGCAGCAGAATCTGTTTCTCTTTCTCCAGATGTCTGATTAAGATGAGACGCTGGTATTCTGCTAGATGGGAGATGGGGGGGGGTCCGGCCCCTCTGATTGGCCGGCCTCTGGGTGACCCGGGAGCTGCTGGGAGTCTGGAGATGTCAGGGCTGCACGTGGAGTAGTTACAGGAACATTGTTTGGAAAGGACTTTTGACCCAGGAAAGTGGGTCAAGTGCCTCCTTGTTGGGGCGGGTGTGTGTGGTTGTGTGTGTGTGTGTGTGGGTGTGTGTGTGTGTGGGGGGTTGGTTTCAGGCCTGGTTCTCTGCCAGTGTGGATAAGAGCATCTCGTGCAGGTTTCCTCCCACCACGGTGCAGCCAGGTGATTCTGTGTTGAGTTTTCTGTCAGAAGCTCTGTCTGTGCCTCCAAAGGTTTACTACAGACCTGGCTGTAGCGCCACCTTTTCCCCGGTGGCCACTGCTGGTACTGCAACCAAAAAATCATGTAGAACCCCAAAAATTATCTTTCCCAAAGATGTTAATAGTAAAAAACTGCTAGAACACTGATTATTTCTGATCTTTGTGTTATATAGTTTTAAGTCATGGACTTTTTATCCATCAAAAACCTGGAAAGGAAAAGTCTCTTTTCCCAGCATGACATCACAGTCAGTGCAAGAATGCCCATCATGGGGGGGTGACTTTACTGATTGGGTTTTATGGGTCAAATAACAGAGAACTTTAGCTTTAGCTGGAAGTTAGGAACTTTTTTGGCTCACATTGTAATGTACGGCAGACGTTTTTCAGTTTGTTTTCCAGGTCTTAATCTGCATGTTATAAAACACATTGATATTAGGTAGGTATATATATATATATATATGAACACAAAATGTACATTTTGAGAGCCCTAATGAATATTTTTAAAACAGTTTTTAATAAGTTTTGCACCATCTTGACAAACATGATTTGTCTCTGATCTCATTATAATGTTAAATTATAAGTTAGTAGAACTTACTGTTGACAGACGTCAGACTTGAGCAAACTTAAAGGCAAAAATTTAAATATTTAGTTTGACCAACTTAAAATTTCATCAGTTTGTTGCCTCGAACTTTTGAGTTGACTCCCAACTTTTCTTCTTTTTTTTTCACTTCACTAAACATTTACGACGACGGACAGAATAAAACATCCTGTGGTTTTATTTTTAACTTGATTCCTGTGACGACTCAATCAGACCCTGGTTAAACCACAGCAGGGAATATATATGAATATCTATAATATATGTCAACATCTGCCACAGCCAGATGTTGAATAAGAGGAAGTCGCTGAGGATCATCAATAATCATCTCATATAAACAACTTAATTAGATCAGAGTCAATGCAGCAGAGCTGGAGTGTGTGTGTGTGTGTGTGTGTGTGTGTGTGTGTGTGTGTGTGTGTGTGTGTGTGGTCATGTGTCTCCATTGTATTGAACATTGATGTCATTGATCCAACATTAAGGTGTTTATGTGAATCTCTTAATGCAGTGGTCTGCAAATGCACTAAGATAATTCTACTCAATGTCAGTACAAAACCTGATATTTTCACCTGTTATTAATTCAGTTTTTGCAAAATAAAGTCATGAAAAACAAAAAGCTGTGATTTAAACAGCTGCTTATATACAAATAATATAGACAGAATGTGGGCAGACCAGAAACATGTGAACATTACAACTATATATTTAGTTTAAGTCAATTTTATTAGTCTGTCTGTGGATTTCTAACATTCATGCTTGCACGTCAGTCTACACACACATACACACACACACACACACACACACACACACACACACACATTTCACAGACATTTCTGCACATTTCTACTCTCACAACCTTCATCTTTATTAACTTCAGGTGAAAATCGAAATATGACTCATTTTCAATGAGACAATAGTAGACAACTTAGATAAAGGTTTTAAGCAACAACAAAAAAAGTGCTTCCTGTCACATGACATCAGCGACTTCCTGAGAGGAAAACAAACCCTGAAACCCAGAAGGAGTCATTTTATTTGAAAATAATATCATTTACATGATTTCTAACCATGATGCCTGCTGCATATTTGGGTAAGTGAGGAATCATGTTAGGTTAGATTTTTTTTTATGCACAAAGCAGCTTCTTTTCTCTTTTCAGTCTTTCTACCGTCACATCTTTTCCTCTCATCCTGTTTTTTTTCTATTTTCACTTCTCCATCTGATTAAAACATAGTGAGTTACTGTTTGCTTCAAGTCAAATTCATTAGAGCCAATTCTACAAACCTGCTTCACCAAAGTCAATCTCATTTTCCCTGGAAAAGCTATTTAAGATATTTATGATAAAAGGTAAATCTCCCAGTTTTAGCTGTATATGGAATTCCTTTTTTTGGAAGCAGAGAAAGCCAAAGTGGCCTTTGTGACCTAAATGATAAAGAGACCAGGGTCAAAATCATGTTTGACAAGATGTGGAAAAACCTTTCAAAAGCCATGATATAAAATATATGTTTTTACAGTTAGGTTTCAAAATGGGGCTTTTATTTTGAAAGGACATACAATTTAATAGGTCACATGACCAGTCCCTTAACCTGGTCTCACAGATGAAGTTTGTCTTTTTTTCAGAATTTTGGAAATAATTTCATCAAATAAAAAATCTAACTCACTGGAAGTAATTAAACTTTATTATTATTATTTTTTTTTTACAATAAATTAAATTTTGAGGTTATATTTTTTTCTAATATTCTAAAATAGCATGAAACTATCCTGAGACTGTGTTTAAAACTTGGTGAAATACAGTTTTAAGAAGCATTTCATGTACATTTGGTGTTTATGTTGGTTTCTTGTCATTTAAAAGTTCATTTGTACCATTTTTTAAAATAACACTTAGAAATAGTGTAAAATATTAAATACTGAATCCACCTTTAGGGTTACACCACATGAGTGTTATATAAGTATTGGTCATTTATATCTATTTAATCATTAAAGTCACTAGAATAACCCCAAAATTGGAATTTTGTACTTGGGATAAATCGTGTTTTTTGGTTTATGGGAATAATTGTGCAAGCAGCAACTATAGTTGTCAGTCATTAAAAGTGTATTTTTCCTTCAAAGCTGAAACAAAATGGAAAAAATAACATGAGCGTTAATCACTCAACTGATTTAATTATATGCAGGAAAACTTCTTCCAAACAACACATGACGCCTTTTTTGTTTTTCCTTTTTATTGAATTCCAGTCTATTGAAGTTATTTTTTCCCTTTCTGCACAGCACAGTCCTCAGTTCTTTTTTATTCATTTATTTAATTTATTTCTCTGATTTGAGTTGTGTGTCTGCCCCCCACCGTCCGGCCTTCTGGCTCCTCTTCTTCTTCTTCTTGTTTTGTTTCATCATTTTCCTCAATTTCTGCTAGTGATGTCGTCCCTGTAGCGTCGGTAGGACACTGTGTGTGTGTGTGTGTGTGTGTGTGTGTGTGTGTGTGTGTGTGTGTGTGTGTGTGTGTGTGTGTGTGTGTGTGTGTGTGTGTGTGTGTGTGTGTGCGTGTGTGTACAGACATAGATATATACACACATAGATGTATATACACATAAATATATACACACATAGATGTATATACACATAGATATATATACACATAGATATATACACACATAGATAAATACACATAGATATATACACACATAGATATATACGGTCATAGAGCAGGAGCTAAACTGAGTTTGTTTGTGCTTTATTTAAGTATTGATTACAAAGTACTAACATTTTTTAATCATCATGGTAAAACACACGGATAAAACAAGAACACAAGTGTGTGTATTTAAAAATAGAGCGGGGTAATGTCATCAATTAAACCATCAAAGTCCTCATCCTCTGTTTCTGATTCCAACAGCAGCTAAATCTCCATCAAACATGCCAGCTTCACTTTCTTCACCATCAGAGTCACTTTCCTCTAAATGATGCGTTATAATCCGCTGGGAGTTGCTGTGCTACCGTAGTCCTGGTCTGGATGGAGAAGTGGCACCGAAACGAAAGCACCAAGACGGAAATGTTCAATTTTCAATTCTTCTGCTGCTTTACTGCTTTTAGTAGAATGGTGACCGCCAGAACGCTTCTCCCACTCGTTTTTTGCTCTGTGATCCACTGATCCGGTCTTTGCTCTGTGATCCACTGATCCGGTCTTTGCTCTGTGATCCACTGATCCGGTCTTTGCTCTGTGATCCACTGATCCGGTCTCTGCTCTGTGATCCACTGATCCGGTCTTTGCTCTGTGATCCACTGATCCAGTCTTTGCTCTGTGATCCACTGATCCAGTATTTGTTCTGTGATCCACTGATCCAGTCTCTGCTCTGTGATCCACTGATCCAGTCTCTGCTCTGTGATCCACTGATCCAGTATTTGTTCTGTGATCCACTGATCCAGTCTTTACTTCCCTCTACATACAGACATAGGTAGCACCACACATTTTGAAGAAGCATAAGACTTTAATGTGCCCTTATAGTCGTGTAAATACGGTAGTAGCATTTTGATGCTTTTATGGAGGCGCTTTTTAACACACTGTGTTTACAAAGAGTGGAAGGAAAAAAGTGGACTGTGATCGGCACAGATGGAGGGACACCTGCTCTGTAATGCTGTTTTTTCCTATTTAAACCCTTTTTTCTCTCTCTTTTTATATCTTTCATGCCCTCAGCTCTATCACTTCAGAGGAAAACCTGGGCACGACATGAAGGGACATGAAGGGACGTCCTCGTCCTCCAGGACGGGGCAGGGGGGGCAGGATGACGGATGCCATGATGGGAAAAAGGAGGGAGATAAAAGCCACACTATGGAGCAGTGAAAGAAAAAAATGGGGGTAAAGAGGGGAGTGGTTCACACATCTGATGTGTGTGTGTGTGTGTGTGTGTGTGTGTGTGTGTGTGTGTGTGTGTGTGTGTGTGTGTGTGTGTGTGTGTGTGTGTGTGTGTGTGTGTGTGTGTGATGAATCCGGCCTTATCTCTGCTCCGCTGTGTGTTTGCCTGTGGCGACTCTGGTCCTGGTTTCTGGGTCAAGAGGATCTGAGCTGAGTTATTTATTATTTATTTATTTATTCTAAAAGACGTTTAAAGGACGGTTTAATATTTCAACAACAGGCGGGAAAAAAATACTTATGTTGATTCATGAGGAAGAAGTGAAAATATCTTGTTTTTGGTAAAATAGGTTCAATTTTAAATAGAATTATTTTATTCTGCTACAGACATTTTGCCTATTTTAAATTGTTTTCTTGATTTTTATTTTTTTACTGTCCTAGAATAAAGTGCAGTTACAACTCCACTCCATTAGGGGGGCAGCAGAGTGTTCACAGGGAGCATACAGCACAGAGTATGAGTATGAAGTGTAGACACCAAGTGACACCATGAAAACATATTGAACAGGGATGAGAAGACAGGCGGAGAGAGACGGAGATAAAGAGACAAACGAAAGTCTCCCAAAGCTAAGACGAGGAAATATGACGAAGCGTCTGTAGCGCTTGGTTCACTGTGAAAGACCGGTGTGTTACTGAGTCTGAAATGTTGGAGACAGAGAAATTAAAGACATTACACCACAATCACTGATAAGACCATTTATGTAGTTTTATTTTTCAGTATCATATGGTTTGACATGGTCAGTCAGAAAATGTTTAATTAAGGATTTAATTTTATTTTTTTAATTTAAGATGCACTTTAAATCTTTTCTGTTAGATAATGAAGCTATTCTTTGTTGTAAGTTGGTCCATATTTCTTTCTTTTTTATTCTCTTATATGTTAATAAGGATACAGTGTTATGCAGAGGTACTTATAACAATTTATAGACATAGGGGGGCAACAGAAAATAATTGAGAAGCACACACACTCAAACACACACACACTCAAACACACACACACACTCACATACACACACACACACTCACACACACTCACACACACACACACACACACACTCATACACACAGGAAGGGTTAAAATAAAACTCATCAAATGTGCAAAAACCTTGAATGAATGAGATGAGGAGTATGTTTTATTTAATGTTCGACTAATGAGGAACCGCCAACCAACCCCAATCAAATAAAAAATATGCAACGAGACCTCCCACATGCTGGAGGCTGATCATCTCCAGCTGATACGTGATTGGCTGTTTGTTCAAGAGTGACTATGACCCGGGGTTTAGTGTGGCCTTGCTTTTTTTTTTACAGGGGATTAAATATTTTATAATTTAACAATGAGCACATGAAATTTTCTTGTGCACACCTAAAAATGTCCAGTACGTACCTGAAACTTTTTGATCTGCACCTGAAAAAAAATTGCTGACATTTTTTTTTTGGAGCACATGTGAATTTGTGGTAAACACCTGCAACTTTCACATGTAATTTCATCTGCACAAAATGACAGTATATGAGTTAGTACTTTGAAATAGAAATCTAGAAAGCTAGCAATACCATTGAGCTATTAAAGAAATATGTGCATTCTATGCTGCAGCATGAAGTTGCTAGCTTTCTCGCTTGTTATTTACTGTATACTCACTCCTGTACTGTCACTTTGTGCAGAAAAAAACTTGTCCACTGATCCAGTCTCTGCTCTGTGATCCACTGATCCAGTCTTTGCTCTGTGATCCACTGATCCAGTCTCTGCTCTGTGATCCACTGATCCAGTCTCTGCTCTGTGATCCATTGATCCAGTCTTTGCTCTCTGATCCACTGATCCAGTCTCTGCTCTGTGATCCACTGATCCAGTCTTTGCTCTGTGATCCACTGATCCAGTCTTTGCTCTGTGATCCACTGATCCAGTCTTTGCTCTCTGATCCACTGATCCAGTCTTTGCTCTGTGATCCACTGATCCAGTCTCTGCTCTCTGATCCACTGATCCAGTCTGTGCTTTGTGATCCACTGATCCAGTCTCTGTTCTCTGATCCACTGATCCAGTCTTTGCTCTCTGATCCACTGATCCAGTCTTTGCTCTGTGATCCACTGATCCAGTCTCTGCTCTGTGATCCGCTGATCCAGTCTCTGCTCTGTGATCTACTGATCCAGTCTCTGCTCTGTGATCCGCTGATCCAGTCTTTGCTCTGTGATCTACTGATCCAGTCTCTGCTCTGTGATCCACTGATCCAGTCTGTGCTCTGTGATCCACTGATCCAGTCTCTGCTCTGTGATCCATTGATCCAGTCTTTGCTCTGTGATCCACTGATCCAGTCTCTGCTCTGTGATCCATTGATCCAGTCTCTGCTCTGTGATCCACTGATCCAGTCTCTGCTCTGTGATCCATTGATCCAGTCTTTCCTCTGTGATCCACTGATCCAGTCTCTGCTCTGTGATCCACTGATCCAGTCTCTGCTCTGTGATCCACTGATCCAGTCTCTGCTCTGTGATGCACTGATCCAGTCTCTGCTCTGTGATCCACTGATCCAGTCTCTGCTCTGTGATCCACTGATCCAGTCTTTCCTCCGACTCGTACCACCTGTCTTATGTCTTAAACTCAGCTGTGTAGCTGATTTCCTTCAGTTTAAACTGTGCTTTATCAGCGTGTCTCTTTACCATTTTCAGGTAGGTCATAAGACTTTAAATTGGCCTTATATTCAAGAAAATACGGTAAATAAAGTCTGTGTTTACTTCAGATGGATAAAATATGAGGCCTTCAACCCATAGTAGAAATAAGACGGATCAAGAAGAGAACACGTTGAATTTTCCAAACAACGTGTTCTGTCTGAGGCCGAGTCGTTAGCACCATCAGAGGAGGTTCCTGACACCATGCATGTCAATGAGGAGCAGCCGGAGTGTGTTAAAACACACTCACAAACAGGGTACGTGTCCACCCGTGTGCAGGAAAAACACCAGCACTTACACACACACACACACACACACACACACACACGCTATAACGTAGCCTACAGGTGTCATTAACATTTCAAACATGGAAAATTATGCAAACGCGCCGCCGCGCTGCGGGGACAAAACAGCTCGGCTGGTTTAACACAGTCCTGCAGCCGCTCAGACGGAACGCTTCCTGCAACATCCTGTAAACAAACTGCAAACTGGGATTTACATGAACACACACACACACACACACACACGCTGCAACAACTGAAATCTTAAAAGTTAAAATTTCAATTGTTGCTTTCAATTGTTCATATTTCATTTTTTGCAGTGCACACACACCTACACACACATACATTGACGTGAGAGGGGGGGCGAGACGGACAAACAGCAAAACAAACAAAACAAAAAAATAGCACGTTTAATACCGCTAATTCGGTGCTTCTCAATTATTTCCTGTCACGCACGAAGAAAACATCGCCCCCCCCACGTGACTATGAATAGAATCATTTATCTATAAATTGTTATAAGTACCTCTGCATAACACTGTATCCTTATTAACGTATAAGAGAATAAAAAAGAAAGAAATATGGACCAACTTACAACAAAGAATAGCTTTATTAACTCACAGAAAAGATTTAAAGTGAATCTGAAATTAAAAAATAAAATTAAATCCTTAATTAAACATTTTCTGACTGACCATGTCAAACCATATGATACTGAAAAATAAAACTACATAAATGGTCTTATCAGTGATTGTGGTGTAATGTCTTTAATGTCTTTGTCTCCAACATTTCAGACTCAGTAACACACCGGTCTTTCACAGTGAACCAAGCGCTACAGACGCTTCGTCATATTTCCTCGTCTTAGCTTTGGGAGACTTTCGTTTGTCTCTTTATCTCCGTCTCTCTCCGCCTGTCTTCTCATCCCTGTTAAATATGTTTTCATGGTGTCACTTGGTGTCTACACTTCATACTCATACTCTGTGCTGTATGCTCCCTGTGAACACTCTGCTGCCCCCTAATGGAGTGGAGGTGTAACTGCACTTTATTCTAGGACAGTAAAAAAATCTAAATAATAAAATAAAAAAGCATGTTCCCTGAGGTCTAACATGCTCCCCCCTTTGACGGAGCTTCACGCCCCCCCTGGGGGCCCTACTATTTGAGAACCCCTGCGCTAAGGAAAACCAGTTTTTAGAGAATAAAAACACACGTCTCACATGTGAACGATGGATCCAATGAACATTTTCTGCTCCCATCATCTGTTTCTGACTCTGTTGGATAGACTGTGTCCAGAAAAAAAAACAATCTGCACTTATTCCATTCCATCGAAATCAATTCTCCTGCTTGCACTGACTATTGTGTGCACACATGTGTGTGTGTGTGTGTGTGTCAAAGCCAGTGGAGGTCTATGTGCAGGGCTTCAGGAACATCAGGTGATCAATCACATCACACTGGTTTAGATTAGAGCAGCATCGATCCAGCCTCAGCTTTGACAAACAGCCTGACCCAGAACACGTCCACCTGGACAGGACACACACACACACAGACACACACACACACACACACACACACAGACATGCACACACACACACACACACACACACACAGGCTGCAAACCCTGATATCTTAAAGTGAAAATATCTTATCTTTTTACAATTAGTCCAATATTGAATAGAACAATTTTATTCCATTGCAGATATTTATGTCTATTTCAAGTTATTTTCTTGTTTTTAGTAAAATCTTTAAGAAACGAACACGTTAAAACTGTCAGCGAAGTTGCTTAATTGAATCTGTTCTAGTTCTTTTCTTGTTTTTAGATCCAATTCAATGTAGAATTTTATTTTTCACAAAAAAACAAGATCAAATTAACCCAAATCAGGAAAAAAACAACTTGATATAGGTATAATTATCTGGCAGTGCTTTTACACACACACACACACACACATACACACACACACACAGGCTGCAAAAACTGAAATCTTAAAAGTGAAAATATCTTGTTTTTGTACATTTAGAACAATATTAAATAGAATTATTTGATTCTACTGCAGATAGTTTTGCTTGTTTCAAATTCTTTTCTTGATTTTAGTCTATTTAAACCAGACCAGATTAACACAAATCAGGAAAAATACAACTTGAAAAATGCAAATTTATCTGCCAGTGCTTTTATTTGTTCATATTTCAGTTTTTGCCACGAACACACACACACACACACACACACACACACACACACACACACACTCTCACACAGCATCCCTTCTCTTGCTATATTTCCAACACTCCTACCTCGACCTCCTGGGAGCAAACACAACCACACTCACACACACACACACACATACCAGGAATATTTGCAGGAGCCTCACACACACACACACAGACACACACACACACACAGCGTTCCCTGTGCAGTGAACATGGCGGTGGGATGATTTTCCCCGTGGGTGGCTGCTCGCTCTGAGCTGCTTTCACCGTCCATCACCTCCACCACGGGAGCAAACAGCGTCGCCACGGTTCAGGTTTCTCTACGTGGACGTACCTGCATATTTCTACCTGCATCGTCATTTATTAAGGCCGTGGTTCAGCCAATCAGCAGCCGGCGGTTTGATGAAGGTCTTCACCAGAGGGGAGAGACGGGAAATAGAACCTGGTTCATGGAATTATTAAGTCTGAGGTCTGGGTGTGTGTGTGTGTGTGTGTGTGTGTGTGTGTGTGTGTGTGTGTGTGTGTGTGTGTGTGTGTGTGTGTAATCATTAGCACTAGATATGCAGTGAGGATGTCAGAGTGTTGATCCAGGTTGTTGTTTGATGATATTCGAGCTGTCGACGCTGTGGAGCAGACTGGAGGAAAATCAAAGCCCTGAATATCTATAGCGTGTGTGTGTGTGTGTGTGTGTGTGTGTGTGTGTGTGTGTGTGTGTGTGTGTCTGTGTGTGTGTGAGACAAGCCTTCACCCACCACTACAGATCAGCAGAGACAAAAATATACCACCCAGCAAAAGTGAAGTCAGAAAGTGGTGTGGGCTGATGATGTAAATTTATTGGGAATCTGATCAATATCTGGATCCTACAGGAGCCACACGGTGACACAACAATTAAACCACAGCTGGCGGCCACGACGCGTCTGAAACAACATGCACAGCAGTTATCAAGATGTAAGGGTCTGACCGTCAAGCTGCACTTTACTGGTCCCTCATCACTAAATCACCTTGTAGGCGATTACTCTGCATTCTAAGGAGAGAACAAACTTTAAAGGAGACACAACGTGGTGTTTGTGGTTTTCTGACATGATGGATTACCGTATTTTCATGATTATATGGTGCACATAAAAGTCTTCTATTTTCTTCTAAATGTGCGGTGCACCCTATGTATATATGTAGGGGAAGTGTGGGCATGGAATGTAGATAAAATAACGGGGATGTGCGTTATGCAGAACATGGTTGTTTTAACAACCTGAAAATGGTAAAGAGACACGCTGATAAAGCACAGTTTAAACTGAAGGAAATCAGCTACACAGCTGAGTTTAAGACATAAGACAGGTGGTACGAGTTGGAGGAAAGACTGGATCAGTGGATCACAGAGCAGAGACTGGATCAGTGGATCACAGAGCAGAGACTGGATCAGTGGATCACAGAGCAAAGACTGGATCAGTGGATCACAGAGCAGAGACTGGATCAGTGGATCACAGAGCAAAGACTGGATCAGTGGATCACAGAGCAGAGACTGGATCAGTGGATCACAGAGCAGAGACTGGATCAGTGGATCACAGAGCAAAGAACGAGTGGGAGAAGCGTTCCTATGGTCACCATTCAACTAAAAGCAGTAAAGCACCAGAAGAAATGAAAATTGAACGTTTCCGTCTTGGTGCTTTTGTTTTGGTGCCATTTCTCCATCCAGACCAGGACTACGGTAGCACAGCAACTTCCAGCGGATTATAACGCATCATTTAGAGGAAAGTGACTCTGATGGTGAAGAAAGTGAAGCTGGCATGTTTGATGGAGATTTAGCTGCTGTTGGAATCAGAAACAGAGGATGAGGACTTTGATGGTTTGATTGATGACATTACCCCGCTCTATTTTTAAACACACACACTTGTGTGCTTGTTTTATCCGTGTGTTTTACCATAAAAAATGTTAGTGCTTTGTAATCAATACTTAAATAAAGCACAAACAAACTCAGTTTAGCTCCTGCTCTATTTGTGTAAATATTTATGTGTGTATATATCTATGTGTATATATCTATGTGTGTATATATCTATGTGTGTATATATCTATGTGTGTGTATAAACCCTATAGTTAGGTTCCTTATGTGTGTGTTAAATACAGTAATGACACACAGCTTTTAGTACGGAGCCTTATGGTCCTGATGTATTAGAACTCCCAGATTACAAATATAGAATTTGACGTGTCTCTGAACTCTGATATTTGGAGGAATTCACATATTCACTTGTTCTCAGAGATGGAGATGAGAAGATTAACACAACTCCTCCAGCAGAATGAAGATATCGATCTTTTCTTCTAAATCTCTGCCTAAAAATTTAATCAGAAAAGCTCAAAAGTATTTTTTGTGGTTCTGGGTCGTAGGAAACGTTGTTTGTGTCGTTTCTGTGCATTGTTGTTCACACCCGACGAGTCCTGGTGAGCAACAGCTGAGACAGACCAGCGACCAATCACGTTCCACCCGAGGGCGGGTAGACCGGCCAATGGGAGCGCAGCGCTGATTGGAGGTGATTTACGTTCCTGACATCTTTAACCAAATTACCCAGCGTCCCTTGCGGTGTGATTACTGTGATGCACCGTCTTGATGCTTGTGAGTAAAAGTGTGTGTGTGTGTGTCTGTGTGTGTGTGTGTGTGTGTGTGTGTGTGTGAGTGTGTGTGGACCATAGTTCAAACAGAGGATCTGGACACAATTGCGATTAAAAAAAAACAAGGTAGTGATGTGTGTCTCTGGCAGTTTTATTTTTTTTTGTTTTTTGTTCCTGGAGGCGAGCATCAGGAAACGAACAAGCTGTCAGGATGTTCACAAGATCATCCCAGCATGTGAATTTATGAGAATCTAACACCATCTGTATTCTAACACATGTTTATCTATAACATGTAACACGAAAAAATACACATTGCATTTATTCTTTTGCCATTTTTTCCCAAAGACTTAAACCAGAGGCCAAACAGGGTATCATTTTCATGTAATTTGCAAAAAAAAATTACATCAACTTGATAAATTGCCACTAAAGAACATGTATAAAGTGGAACAGTACGTAGTTTAGCACACATTTTGGCCCCCAAAACTACATTTTTGCCACAATTTGGCTAATAGAAGCTACTTTAGCATATTTCTTTGCTCATATAACCTACTTTAGCATATGTTTAGGCTCATAGAAGCTACTTTAGCACATGTTTGGCTAAGAGAAGCTACTTTAGCACATATTTTGGCTAATAGAAGCTACTTTCGCATATTTTTTTGCTCATATAACCTACTTTAGCATATGTTTTTGGCCATAGAAGATACTTTAGCATATGTTTAGGCTCATAGAAGCTACTTTAGCACATGTTTAGGCTCATAGAAGCTACTTTAGCACATGTTTAGGCTCATAGAAGCTACTTTAGCATATGTTTTGGCTCATAGAAGCTACTTTAGCATATGTTTTGGCTCATAGAAGCTACTTTAGCATATGTTTAGGCTCATAGAAGCTACTTTAGCACATGTTTTCGCTCTCAAACCATCATTTTGCAATCTAAGCTTTCCCTTCGGCCATAATTTGCAAAAAATCACATCATGCTATAACTTGATTAATCACCAAATAAAGAACACGTATATAGAGTGCAGTGCTTAGTTTAGCACATGTTTTTTGCTCCCAAAACAAGATTTTTTGCACACATTTTGGCTCCTAGAGGGCACTATAGCACATGTTTAGGCATTATCACTACGCACTTTTGCACACATTTTGCCCCTAGAGGGCACTTTAGCATAGATTTCTGCTCCAAAAACATAAATTTTGCACAATTTGTGGCTGGTAGAGGGCACTTTAGCGTACGTTTTAGCGTCAAAAAGAGTTTTTAAGAAATTTTGGTTCCGAGAGGGCACTTCACTACGCAATTTTGCAGCCATTTTGCCTCTAGAGGGCACTTTAGCACAGATTTCAGCTCCAAAATTTTGAAGCTACTTTAGCACATGTTTTCGCTCATAGAAGCTACTTTTGCACATGTTTTGGCTCATAGAAATTACTTTAGCATATGTTTAGGCTCATAGAAGCTACTTTAGCATATGTTTTGGCTCATAGAAGCTACTTTAGCATATGTTTAGGCTCATAAAAGCTACTTTAGCACATGTTTTCACTCTCAAAACATCATTTTGCAATCTAAGCTTTCCCTTCGGCCATAATTTGCAAAAAATCACATCATGCTATAACTTGATAAATCACCAAATAAAGAACACGTATATAGGGTGCAGTGCTTAGTTTAGCACATGTTTTTTGCTCCCAAAACAAGATTTTTTGCACACATTATGGCTCCTAGAGGGCACTATAGCACATGTTTAGGCATCATCACTACGCAATTTTGCAGCCATTTTGCCCCTAGAGGGCACTTTAGCACAGATTTCAGCTCCAAAATTTTGAAGCTACTTTAGCACATGTTTTGGCTGTCAAAACATCGTTTTGCCTGTCCAAAACAACATTGCAATCTAAGCTTTCCCTTCGGATGTAATTTGCAAGAAAATCCCATCATGCTATAACTTGATAAATCGCCAAAGAGAGACGTATGGAGGGTGCAGTACGTGGTGATTTTCGTGGGTCGGCGTGGGACGTCTCTGCACTGACACCAGCACAGCTTCTATTAGAACTAATGGGCTGGTGTAACTGGAGGAGCCGGCGTGATCCATCAGTTCATTTCTGCCACTCTGCCCTGCTCTTAAGGAACAGATAGTGGTGGGAGACTGTCTCATTTCACGCTGGCAGGATTTAATGCAGTTGAACTAGACACACACACACACACACACACACACACACAGAAGATGCGGCTGCTATCTGATGGCCTGAACAACGGCAACCTCCGAGATAAAGAGCAGCTTTCCTGTTCCTGTGATGCACGGCCATGTTCAGCCTCATCTGGATGATGTGTGAGCACGAGTGTGTGTGGGTGGTTGTGGCTTTGTGTGTGTGTGTGTGTGTGTGTGTGTGACACACACATTCGTGCCTGCACTGTGAGCGATGCAGGACCAGTTCCTCAGTGATCCCATTACAAGGGTCCTGACAAGTGGGGGTTTTGGTTTAGTGTGTGTGTGTGTGTGTGTGTGTGTGTGTGTGTGTGTGTGTGTGTGTGTGTGTGTGTGTGTGTGTGTGTGTGTGATGGAGGGGGAAGGG
>JAYKQN010000005.1:28097500-28122500 GCA_036785175.1 Eupleurogrammus muticus
TCTAAACTATATTTTTGCAGTATCAACGATATGCAAACATGAAAAATTCCTAGTGCATCAAACCTAATGGAGTCCCATTGATTTAAATAGCATAAAACTACTGAGACTATGTTAGGTTTTACAGTTTATGGTAAAGTCCATTTGTTCTATCTATTTATAAAAAAAAACACATTTTTGTGCTATTTTTGGTGGAACTGAAAAACAATGATAAATTTCAAATATTTAATCCACCAATTTTTAATTTTTTAGAAACCTGCTTAAAACGGTAAACTTTATTAAAACCCCCAACGGGGAAATTTGCTTGTTACTGCAGCGTACAGAGTAAATATATATATATATATATATATATATATATATATATATATATATATATATATATATATATATATATATATATATATATATATATATATATGTGTGTGTGTGTGTGTGTGTTTGTGTATAAATATATATATATATGTCTATATACATATATATGTATAAATATACACATGTATATGTATATACATACATATGTGTATATGTATACGTATATATACCTATATATATATATATGTGTGTATATATATACATATATATATATATGTATATATACGTACTCTATATATGTGTATATATATATGTGTATGTATATATATATATATATAGAGTTAGAGTTATATAGAGTTTGTGTATATATATATATATATATATATATACACGTACTCTATATATATATGTATATATATATATATGTGTATATATATATATATATATAGAGTACGTGTATATATATATGTATATGTCCGTATATATACATATATATATATATATATATGTGTTATATATGTGTTTATAGACAGGACAGTTTTAACATTGACCTGTTTAAAGTCATTTCTAGCAAACCATAAATCTGGTGTTTAAATGGTTTTAACCTGAAACCAGGGCAGTTCTACAACGATTTCTCCCTCCTCTAATGTCTTTTTTTTGCTTCCTCTCTATAAGGTGTCAGGTCCACGAGCTGCGGGACCCCCCGGCGCTGTACAGCGAGTTCATGGAGCTCATCGTGAAGCTGGCCAATCACGGCCTGATCCACGGCGACTTCAACGAGTTCAACCTGATGCTGGACGACCAGGACCACATCACCATGATCGACTTCCCCCAGATGGTGTCCACCTCGCACGCCAACGCCGAGTGGTGGGTCCCCGGTAAACGACGAGCCACACATCGTTTTATAAAGGAGAGAAAAATAAAAGCTCGTTTTTTCCTTTTCACTTCAGGTATTTCGATCGAGACGTCAAATGCATCAGGGATTTCTTCGCCAAGCGTTACAGCTACGAGAGCGAGCTGTTCCCGACCTTCAGAGACGTCAGGTGAGTTTTCTGATCCAGTCACTGAACGTTAAACGCCAGGTGTATTTCAATATTTCAATTAATAACCAGTAGATCCAGATAACTGGTGAAGATATACATCATCAATACAATAATAAAATAGTTTAATATCATATCAGTAGTAGCTGCAACTAACCACTATTTAGAGATTTATTTAGATTGGAGCTGTTTGTGGGATTATTTAATTGGCTCCTTTATAATCTCCTTTTTAATAAGGACAATTATCTGCAAAGTTCAGTGATTACTAAGATAAGAGGTCAAAGAACAATTATTAGTCCATAAAATCCCAGAATATGAAGAATATTGAAACTGATATGAAAAGAACTTGACATAAACCAATTTATTTGCAATGCAAAGACTTTATACATGAATTATTGTTCCATAAAATGCTGTAAATCACTGAGGATCATTCCACAACATGAACAATATATTCTGTAAAATCCTAATAATTGATCTTTGAGCTCTTATCTTATTAATCACTGAACTTTGCTTTGCATATAATTGTCCTTATTTAATTTTTTTCCTCATTTAAGTATTTTACCAATAGTAAAACACGTTTAGATGTTTCTTTCAATAATTTCTAACTATTTTCTGTAACATCAACATAAATAAAGTCTGACTCCTCTGTAGTAACCTCATATTAAAATAACACATGAATAATAGGAAATACTACTAATTACTACATAATCCAGTGGTGTCAAACACGTGGCCCGCGGCCCAGAACTGGACCCATTAATAAGGGTCCAACCTGTCCTACTGGATGACTGTAAAAAAAAAAAAAAAAAAAATGGCTGTAGCTGTTTTATTAAGTTTTTACTAGAGATTAAATTTCACGTTTATTTTTTCATCCCAATGAACCTGAAAACAAAATGAGTGGATCCTTAGCTATGACAGGAGGTGATGAAGCTGTGAACTGTTTTTCCTTTTTTTGTTTTAATTACAGTCTGATCATGACTTAATTATCCGTCATTAAATCTTCCTTCCAGACGATCGTTCTCTCTGGACGTTGAAGTCTCGGCCAGCGGCTTCACCAAAGAACTGGAGAGAGACGGAGGACTACTGGACCCAGCTGGACCTGAGGAGGAGGAGGAGGAGGAAGATGAGGAGGAGGAGGAGGAGGAGGAAGATGAGGAGGAGGAAGATGATGATGATGGAGGCTCAACAGACGAGGAGAGACTGGACGTGGACGAGTATAAACAGGCCATGTTGGAGCTGGAAGGTCTGAAAGTCAGCGAGAAACAGGAGGAGAAGGAGGAAGAAAAGGAGCAAGAGGAGGAGAAGGAGGAAGAAGAGGAGGAGAAGGAGGAAGAGGAGGAGCCTGAAGCTAGAAACGATGAAGAGGATAAATCAGACGATGAAGAGGAGCTGACGGAACTTTCTGCCTCCAACAAAGAGTTCAGACCTTTCAGGTAAAAACACGATGGAAACTGATTCAGCATCAGAAACCAGCAGCAACGTCCTGAACAGTCTTTACAAAACATTCCATTAATTAATTTGTAAATTATACCGTTAAAATAATGTGGACAAAGTCATGAATTTTGATATCTGGGCCTTTAAATGTGCAGTAGGTAACTACTTAAAAGTTTAATTTGTCAACCACTATTATTTAGATTTAAATAACTGAAATGAGTTTTTTAATCAGAGACCAGAGTGTAGAACACACAGCATCATCATACTGTGATAAACTAGAATATTACTGTCAACTTTACTCTACATTGGACAATTGTGTTAGGGACCGTCTGCAAATTACAGGATTCAGTAGGAACTGATTTATGAAAAATGTTCAGCAAAAATAAACTAAATGACTTTGCCCTACTCTGCTGTAGTTCATCATATTTACAATAAACTAACTACTAGTGATGCACGATATATCGGCCAACCGATATATATCGGCCGATATGTCACGTTTTTTAACTTATCGGTATCGGTCCGATATCAACAAATTCTGGCCGATATGTCAACAATTGGCAGAGTTAAACCGCTACAGTTAGTTGTGTCACTGTCTGCGTGTCTCTCGGCGACGCGCTAAGCTAAGCTAGCTGGTCCTAGCGGCTCCTCCGTCACATCGCATCGCCCGAAAAGACAAAAAAAATGCGCGGAACGTTGCTCCGGGGTGTCGGACGCCGTCCTGCCGCCTTCTCGTCGGCGGCCGCGGCGGAGGCGGAGGAGGCCGCTGTTTTTTCGGGCGATGCGATGTGACGGAGGAGCCCGCTAGGACCAGCTAGCTTAGCTTAGCGCGTCGCCGAGAGACACGCAGACAGTGACACAACTAACTGTAGCGGTTTCTCCTAGCGGCTCCTCCGTCACATCGCGTCGCCCGAAAAGACAAAAAAATGCTCGGAGCGTTGCTCCGGGGTGTCGGACGCCGTCCTGACGCCTTCTCATCGCCGGCGGCCGCCGACGTCGCCGCCTTCGCGGAGCTCCATCGGGTCCGCTCCGCCGTACTTCCTCTAACTCCAAGTTTTACAGTGAGCCTTCCTTTAAATAAAGAGCACTGTTGTGCTTTTCAAATGTACAGTGTTTTTTCTGGTCTATACTAAATTTGTGACACTACAGAAAACTTTTTCTCTACATATATCGATATCGGCAAATATCGGTATCGGCAGTGACTGCCGATATGTATATCGGATATCGATATCGGCCGAAATTTTCACATCGGTGCATCCCTACTAACTACTGCACATGATATATATATATATATATATATATATATAATCATTCTCCACCATGTCTTGAATGGTTTCATGCACTAGAGTTAACAGGTTTCATTCAATCAGTTCAGAATTAGTCAGATTAGGATACTTTTTTATAAAAGAAAAAATTGTTTTGTTGCAGTACCACTACTGACCACTAGGGTACGATTTTTTTTCTAATATGCTAAAACAGATTTGTTATTTTATGAAAAAATACATAAATTCCTAGTGCTTAAAACCTAATGGGGGGAGTTTCATCATTATTTATTGTTCAGGATTGTTTGAAGGATAAATTAACACATTATAAAAGATAATTTTCTCTTTGCTGGTAGGTATGTGAAATGGGTTTTATATTTTATACATAAAGGGTTCGTTATAGAAAAGCTTGTCAGAGAAACGTGGATGGTTATACGGATATTAGAGACTACCACTGCACTCGATCAGGGAGGGTTTATTCTTATGAACGCAGCATAATCTGTTGTAAATACGCCCTAACACCACGTTATTTGTGTTTTTCCCTCCTGTAGAGACTCTCTCCAGAGGACGAGGACGGACAGCGAGTCAACCGCGTTCAGCGTCACCAGCTGCTCCACCATCCCAGCAGTAAGTCGCCTCAATCTGCAGGAATTACACAAAATCACCTGATATTTGACTGTTCAGACAAAACAGGAGCGAGGGATGCACCGACATCAGCATTTGTATTAGGTATATTATATACCTAATATACTTTAGGTATATAATATACCTAAAGTATATTATATACTTTAGGTATTGCAGAATATGTAAAGTATATAATATTGTATAATATTATTATACAATAAAATTATGATTGTATGATTATTATATGATATTATATTATTATATGATAAATAGTCTAGACCATTAAACCCTTTTAATATTACTGCACATGTTCAAATTCAGTTTTTTCAATTCATTATTAAAGGAACACATAATTATTGAAAGAATCAAGATTGAAGATTAGAATCAGCATCATAATCTACGATTAATTCTTGAACATCTGGCTAATTCTGAACTGATTTAAATTTAAAAGATAACCCTATATTGTATTAAATAGGTATAGTAAAGAATGTTTTTATTACTTAAAATGGCCTAAAAAACAGATATAGTAGCTATATATATATATATATATATATATATATATATATATATATTTATATATTTATATATATATAAATATATATATATATATATATATAGCTTCAAACATAATCTCAGCTGTAAATCAATTTCATTCCATTAGGTTTTTTTCTACTAGAATCTTTCTACTAAAATCATTTTTCTTTTATAAAAATATTTTTCTTAATCTTTAATTCAATTTTGAACTGATTGAATAAAACCTGTAAACTCTCTGGTGCATCAAATTTTAGACATGGTAAAGAATGAATTTATTATTTAAAACATCCTAAATTACATATATAAAATATTTTTATATATAAAAATATATATGTGATATATATATATCACAGTAGTGATATATATATATATATATAATTATATATAGTACTACTAGTATACTAGGAATTTATTGTAAAACAATGAATTAAGATTTTCTTTTATATATATATATATATATATATATATATATATAAGAAAAAAATATATATATATAATATATATATATGGCAAATCTGTTTTAGCATCTTAGATTAAAAAAACGACTCCTAGTGGTCGCTGGTGGTACTGCAACAAAACTCATTTCTCCCATAGACCTTCAGGACACATCTATAGCTCTGAGGATTACTGATCTATTTCTAAAATACTATTAAAAGTCTCTTTTCTCAGCATCACATAGCTGTGAATCACACACGGTTTTTAATGTGGTCGGCAAAGTGAATTAAAAGACTCAAAGGTGATTTCCATGTTATCGCTGGTCGCTGCCTCCTGTTTTTAATTTTTTTAATTCTAGGAATGTCCAATCAGCTGCATTATAGATTATTCATCTGGATCTTTAAGATCATTGATGAAGGATGGAGTCTGGCCAATAGGAGCTTTGTAGATGAAGGAGGAGGAACTCTGTTACTGATGTCACACTATAAAAAACTCATAAATGACCTGTAGTGTGTGTGTTAACCTCTGGTTCTGTGTGTGTTTTACAGGAAGTGGTGCGTCAGAAGGTCCGGAGGCAGCTCACCAAACAGCAGAAAGCAGCTCAGAGGCGGCGGCTGCAGAAGGGAGAAGCAAACCTGACGACCAAGAGCAGGAGAGAGAATCTACACAACATCAAGTCCAGCATCAGCAGCGCCTCCTTCTGGGGATGAACAGGAGCGGCGTGGGGGTGGAAAAGACCAGGAACACTCACAAACTCACTCAGGTGGAGACGAACCTGCTGTGTTTTTATAGTCACATCACAATGTAAATATGGAACACCTGCAACAACCATATACATGACCATTAAACCCTTCAAACATCACTGCAAGGTTGGAATTTCTGTTTTTATTTCATTCAAAAGGAACACGTCATTAGTTTTGACTCATGTCACACTGTTCTGTTTATTTTATTTCAAACGGAGAAAATAAAATAAGCTGAGAAGAAGAAGGAATCAGCATCATGATCTAAGAGGAATTCTTTAATAATTGGCCACAATCTGAATAATTCTGAACTGAAGAAAAATTAAAAGTTGCATTAAGTATTACTTAGTCATGGTAACATGTTTTTATTACTATATATATATATATATATATATATATATATATATATATATATATATATATATATATATATATATATAATAGTTCCAAACAGTAAGTCAGTGTGACTCCATAAGGTTTCATGCACTAGGAATTTATATATATATATTTTTGATAATGATAACATTTGGCAACAAATCTGTTTCAGCATATTAGAAAAAAAACGTATCCTATTGGTCACTGGTGGTACTGCAACAAAACAAATTATTTTATAAAAATATTTTTCTCAATCTGACTAATTCTGAACTGATTAAATAATACCCTCTAGTGCATGACATATTAGACTGTAAAGAATTAATTTATTATTTAAAACGTCCTAAATAACATGTATGTGTGTATATATATATAAATATATATATGTATATGTATATATTTCAAACATAGACTCAGCTATTCAAGTCAATGGGACTCCCATAGGTTTTATTTTATTCACTAGGAATTTATTTTAAAACAATAAATCACAATTTAATTAAACGTAAAAAAGCATATTGATGAAAAAGCTGGGAAGCTGGAGGGAGCCGGAGTGGATGAGCAGCTGACGGCCTGGACCATCGACTACCTCACCAACAGACCACAGTATGTCAGGCTTCATGACTGTGTGTCTGAGGTGGTAGTCAGCAGCACGGGGCGCCACAGGGTACAGTGCTCTCACCCTTTCTGTTTAGTCTGTACACCTCAGACTTCACCTACAACTCGGACAACTGCCACCTACAGAAGTTCTCAGATGATACGGCCATCATCGGGTGTGTATCAGATGGGAACGACCAGGAGTACAGGGGGGTCATCAATGACTTTGTCAGCTGGTGTGAGATCAACGCTCTCCAAATCAACGCCAGCAAGACAAAGGAGATGGTTGTGGACTTCAGGAGGAAGTCCCTCCCCACCACACCGGTGAGCATCCAGGGAAAAGACATTGAGACAGTGGTCTCTTACAAATACCTGGGTGTTCACCTGAACAATAAACTGGACTGGACCACAAACACTGATGTCCTGTACAAGAAGGGCCAGAGTCGACTTCACCTGCTGAGGAGACTAAGGTCCTTTGGTGTGTGCAGGACCCTGTTAAAGACCTTCTACGACTCCGTCGTAGCATCTGCCCTATTCTACACAGTAGTCTGCTGGGGGGGCGGATGCTCAGGCGGGGACAGAAGGAAAATCGACAAACTGGTACGGAAGTCTAGCTCTGTACTGGGATGTCCTCTGGAGTCGGTGGTGGTGGTGGGAGAGAGGAGGATGTTGGCAAAGCTGACATCCATCATGGACTACCCCCATCACCCTCTGCATGGGGTGGTGGGTGCGCTGAGCAGCTCCTCCAGCCAGAGACTTAAACACCCTCGCTGCAAGAAGGAGCGCTTTCGCAGATCATTCATCCCGACAGCAATAAGACTCTATAACATAACATAAACATAAACCTCACTGTAGTCACTGTCACTTTTTCACTGGTCACTTTTTTCTCTTCACACACACCCTGCACCTTAAGTGTGCATTGGCTATGTATGTGTACATGTGGGTATGTGCGTGGATATGTATGTCCATATATATATATGCAAATATGTATGTATGTGTATGTATGTAGGTATGTACGTCCATGTATGTATGTATACATGCTTTGCTTATGCATAATTTTTTCTTACTATTTATTAGCATTTTCTCTCCATTCTATGTCCATAATGCATACTGTGTATGCGGGTCAACAAATTCTGCGAATTTGTACATTGTGTTGTGTGTTTTTTTATTTTTATTTTTTTATAGTTTTTTTTATCTTCTTCAGCTTTATTTTCTTCTCTTTATCTGTAACACTGCAGTAACACACAAATTTCCCCGTTGTGGGATCAATAAAGTTTTATCTTATCTTATCTTATCTTATCTTAAAAACGTATCCTAGTGGTCACTGGTGGTACTGCAACAAAAGTCATTTTTCTTTTATAAAAATAATTATCCTAATCTGACTAATTTTGAACTGATTGAATGAAACCTGTTAACTCTCTAGTGTATTTATACATTATATTTATTATATTTATACATAACCGAGAATATATATATATTCTCGGTTATGTAAGTCAGTGGGGCTCCATTAGGTTTTATTCATTAGGAATTCTTATATACATTCATTTTGATGCCAAATGGCAAATCCGTTTTAGGAAAAGTTAATCAAAACTTTATTAAATGCAAAAACTTAGTTTTATTCACCACAAATGGTGAGTTAAAATTTTTATTAGGTGAAATTTTTTTCAAAATTCAGAATAAAAGAGAAAAAATCAACCTTTGATTGTGAGACAAAATGGACTGGTCATGTGACCTCATAAATTGTATGTCCTTCAAAATAAAAGCCCTCCTTTCTCACCTGTACTGTAAAAACAGATTTTATAGCAACAGAGGGTTAATCTGTTTGGTTTATGGCTGAAAGATTTTAAGAAAATAATTGATTTTTATTTTTATGGCAGATTTCATTCATGATTTCCTTCAAATCAAGTTTCAGCAACACAAGCATCACAGAAACGCCATAAATCTAATGCAAGAATAAAAACTAAAACCAAGAGTTGGTTTCAAATGTCGTCCATTTATTCACCAGAAACATGTTGTACATAGACAACATAGAACAGCAGTTATTACAGCTAAACAATTAAAAGAGCATCTACGTCTACTTAAAGTAGAGAAAAAGGCCTTAGATTGCATTGACTGGGATAGTTTTTTTTTATCTAAATTGGTCAGTGGTTTATTATTTTCCACTACTGGAGTCTGGCCGCTGACAGAATGACTAATGTGGTTGTGGATTCAGGATTCAAACTGGATCAACAGCCTGTATTTGTGCTGAACTCCCGTAGGGGTCAGAGGTCACCGACTATTATAGCGGCTTGAATAGTTCGGTTCGTCCACCCTCCCAGCAACCAAGCAGGGAAAAAAACAGATTCGACCAAGAAACGTGATGAAATGTGGAGAAACTGCAGGAAACAAGACGTGAAAACACACCTTTTAAGCTCTATCGCTGATGCAGAGCAAGGCGCAACACGTTGGGGAATAAATAAGAAACAAAAAAAGCACGGAAAGGACGCGACGCTGCAGCTTTTTCTGAATATTTGGTCCGTTTGCGTGAGAGCGAGCAGGCGGATTCAGGTCCAACAATAGCCATTCACACCGAGGAGTTGAATGGAGGCTCAGACCAGTGCTGTGGAGTCAAGAAAGTGTGTGTGTGTGTGTGTCCCTACACCACCCCCATGCATCGTGCATCCTCCACACACACACCACGTGATGCTATAATGAAATGAAGCTGTAATATAATAATAATATATGTTTCTCTGCAGGGTGATGGATGCTTTTTGCAGGATTTTTAGCAAAAGTTTGAATCCGTTCAGAGGATTAACCAGCTGCACGAACCCGAGGGGAGGGGCTCGGCATTCCAGAGGTGTGTGTGTGTGTGTGTGTGTGTGTGTGTGAGGGGCCCTCTCTGAGCTAATTGGCAGCGAGGGTGACAAAGGTGGCCTCGCTTCAAAAGAGAAACCCCCGGTGGGACGTTCACACAGGAGGAGGAGGAGGCTTCCAGACGTCCACATCCACAGTGAAACTCTCTCTCCTCGTGTCCCAACACTCGTCCCGCTCCGTGATGAACGGGCCCAGACGTTCTGACGGGAAAGCGAGGCCTGCAGGACGATGAGCGGAGGGGGGGGGGTCGAGGAGCTGATGTACCTGATGCAGAAGGACGGCGGACACAAGGACTGTGAGTTAGACGACGTTTCGCTGTCAGATCAGCTTTTATTTCAGAGACACGAGCCAGTGAGGAATCATGGTAAACAAATACAGTTTTAAGAAGAAATTATCAGCTCAACTTGTACAATATTATTTAATATTAATATTTAATCCACCTAGAATAAAAAAAACTAGTTTAGATGCATTTTTAATCCTTTAAAACCTTTTTTAGAGAGTTAAACTGTCTGTTTTTTTTAGATTGAGCATCGTCACATCGTTACATTCATTAAAAATTAGTAAAAAAAAGTCCTGTAATGTTAATAGTGACTTTAAGAAATAAGATTTTATTTTTCTGCTGCTATTTAATCTAGTATTTAACTTTCACACTTAGCCTGTTGGATTCAATTTGACATTTAATTCCTGATCATTAGAGGAATTCCATAAATATTCCATACGTGTGAACCGACTGAAAACTAAAACCATCACGTTTCTGTCTTTATCAACTTATTTCCTACATAACCTGGTGTTTGGCCTCGATAATTAACCTATTTTCCTTTTTTCTTCATTTAAAAGTCCTTTTATTTCTTCGAATGAATCCAATGAAAGTCTAAAAATTCAATTGCTTCATTCATATTAAGATTTTAGTTGCAAATTATGGACATTTTTTATTTAAAAATTAAAAATTAAAAGCCTAAATGTGCATTATGAGAAGTATTTTGGATGCAAATGTACTGAATGATAAGACTCATTTACAGTTACAGACATGTTTATTTCTAAGAAAAATGCTTCATTATTTATTATTATTATTATTTAGTTTGTCGTATGTTTATCTGCATGTAAACAGTTTTTTTTAATATATAGTTGATCTGACTTGTCTCTTCGGATTAATTTATTCCTATCAATCTAAAGTATTTATGTCAGAACTTATAGTGAAACTCTTTTTTTGTCTACTACTATAATACAACATATATTTTAGAATTGTGTTCATCACTAAACTGTAATTTAAATGTGGGAAAAGTCATAAAACAAGAAGGTGGTTCATTGTTTTTCCCAACAGAAGCTTTAATCTGCTGCAGGACTGAGCTGTGAATGTAAAGAACGTTAACACTTTTCTTTCTGCTGGTGATGAAACGCTGATCTGTGTGATTTCTGGGCGTTTTCCTCCTGCTGATCCCACTTAAACAAGCAGCGTCTGGGAATGTTGACTCTTCTGATGTGTGGAGAAAAAAAACATTTATTTTTACAAGAAAACCACCTTCTCTGTGTTTTCTGTGCAGTGAACGTGGTGGCCATGCTTCATAACTTCTGGGATCAGAAGCAGGCGTCGGGGGGCGTGGCCGACCGGGCCCGGAGCCCGGCGCTGCTCTACGAGTCGGGACCAGGACCAGGACCAGGACCAGGACCAGGACCAGGACCAGGACCAGGACCGCCGTACGTCTGCTACGTCACGCTGCCCGGGGGGAGCTGCTTCGGAAACTATAAGGTGTGTTTAGTCTAAAAAAACAAAAAATAAAGCTGGAAATTGGCTTTTTTGTTTAATGTTGATTAAAAGTATATGTATGTATATATATATATATATATATATATATATATATATATATATATATATATATATATATATATATATATATATATACATTCAACATTGACTAGTCATAAGATAAGATAATCCTTTATTTGGATATTTTGCATAAATAGCAGCAGCAATGATAAAAAATGAATAAAATATATACATTAGACTATAATAAAAGACAGCTGTACAATAGGATTGGTTAAAAAATTGGTTTTAAGCAAAAATATGAATATCTACAACATCATTTTAACTAGTGAAAACCTTTTATTGTTGTTGCTGCTGGTATGTTTAATTATAAGGAATTAATTATAATTTGAACTGGAGTTATGACGAGTCAATATCAACTTGTAGATAGTGTATCTGAAACTGGAATTACTACTATTGGTGATTCAGCTACAGATATCAGTAATTTAGTGGATATCTGTTAGTGAATAGTACAAACCACACACACATGAATGGGAAAAGTGACGTCATTAATCCTAAAGGAAGATTCTAGTTTCTAGAGATCTGAAATGACAATGATTTTTAAATGTTAAACAGCTTTCCATAGACACCAACATTATAAGAAATACCTGTTCTTTCCTTAACCTTATGACCTCCTCTTTTTCCTAACGTCTAACACTTAACACCAAATAAAACACGAGTCGTCTTTTCAGCATCGTTTCCAGATTCCTCACAGCTTTCCCTTATTTCATGTCCCCCCCCCCAGGCGTGTGACACCCTGGCTGAGGCGCGTCGTGATGCCGCTCGCGTCGCCCTGATGAACTCGCTGGTCGACGAGCTGCCGTGTCGACGCATCAGCCGCGACTTCATCGCTCTGAGTCTGCAGCAGGCGGCGGCCGACGGCGCTGTGGGTCCACTTCCTGTTTCTGTTCCACTTCCTGTTTCTGTCCCACTTCCTGTTTCTGTTCCACTTCCTGTTTCTGTCCCACTTCCTGTTTCTGTCCCACTTCCTGTTTCTGTTCCACTTCCTGTTTCTGTTCCATTTCCTGTTTCTGTTCCACTTCCTGTTCCTGTTCCACTTCCTGTTTCTGTTTCACTTCCTGTTTCTGTTCCACTTCCTGTTTCTGGCCCATTTCCTGTTTCTGTTCCACTTCCTGTTTCTGGCCCATTTCCTGTTTCTGTTCCACTTCCTGTTTCTGTTCCACTTCCTGTTTCTGTTCCACTTCCTGTTTCACTTACTCTCAAATGTGGGTTAATAATTATAAAATAGATTATTGTAAAAAATATGAAAAATACATTTTAAAAGCATCCATCAGGCCACTGGAAATGTAGGTTTATTGTTTGGTGTTGGTTTTAATGTCGCTTTAAAGTCCATTTGTACCATTTGCAAAAATCACATGGAATGTCAAATGGTTTGGAACAGAAACAACTGATAAATGTTAAATATTTAATCCACATATGAAACGAGTTGTTAGTAATAAAAGTGGAATATCTCTACAACCATAAAGGTTATTGGACTTAAACCTGGAATCAGAATAAATCTACAACATGTGAGGAGACGACAGTAGAGACAGAATCTATTTATGTGCTTTGACACAGCAAATAGACTATTAAACTATAAAATATTATAAATTATTTTATTAAAATATGAAAACCAATCTAAGGATACAAATTCTTTATTTAAAACTTAAAACAGGACAAATTGATCCAAATTGAGAAAAAACAACTTGAAATGAGATAAAGTAACTGCAAGTAATTTAATTAAAGTTCAATAATTAATAAGGGTCACATGGTTTCAGGGCAGCCACGTGATTGGTTGAAAACGCCTCTTAATGGCTTAATCTCACTGAGTTCTGATCTGATGATTATAGAAGAGTCACAATCAAAGAAAATTCTGCTTAAAATAAAAAAATAAAAAACTTTGTGCTTTACTACAGATAAAAATATTAACTTACTTAAATAAAATAAGAGTCACTTTTCCTGCTCCTGATGCATAATTATTAGTAATAAACAATAATATAAATACTTTATTAAAAACATTAAAAACAAGACTAAACTGACCCAAATCAGGAAATAAACACCAGTCAGTTTCAGTTTCAGTTTTTCTGGCTGGAACTGAACCGTTGCGGGAGCGTTTCTATTTTCATTTTTTTTTTTTTTTTTTAATGTATTTATTTGTTTTATATATGCTGTGGTGTGTGTGCTCAGGTCTCCATAGAAGACGCCTGTGATTCCAGCACCAGCATCGGAACCTACAGTTTGCTGCTCAACGCCTTCCTGGGCCGAACCATGCTGGAGTTCCAGGTGAAATCATAATGTCATCAATCAAACCATCAAAGTCCTCATCCTCTGTTTCTGATTCCAACAGCAGCTAAATCTCCATCAAACATGCCAGCTTCACTTTCTTCACCATCAGAGTCACTTTCCTCTAAATGATGCGTTATAATCCGCTGGAAGTTGCTGTGCTACCGTAGTCCTGGTCTGGATGGAGAAATGGCACCAAAACGAAAGCACCAAGACGGAAATGTTCAATTTTCATTTCTTCTGCTGCTTTACTGCTTTTAGTTGAATGGTGACCATAGGAACGCTTCTCCCACTCAGTCTGTGCTCTGTGATCCACTGATCCGGTCTCTGCTCTGTGATCCACTGATCCAGTCTCTGCTCTATGATCCACTGATCCAGTCTCTGCTCTGTGATCCACTGATCCAGTCTCTGCTCTGTGATCCACTGATCCAGTCTCTGCTCTGTGATCCACTGATCCGGTCTTTGCTCTGTGATCCACTGATCCAGTCTCTGCTCTGTGATCCACTGATCCAGTCTGTGCTCTGTGATCCACTGATCCAGTCTCTGCTCTGTGATCCACTGATCCAGTCTCTGCTCTGTGATCCACTGATCCAGTCTTTGCTCTGTGATCCACTGATCCAGTCTTTTTGCTCTGTGATCCACTGATCCAGTCTGTGCTCTGTGATCCACTGATCCAGTCTCTGCTCTGTGATCCACTGATCCAGTCTCTGCTCTGTGATCCACTGATCCAGTCTCTGCTCTGTGATCCACTGATCCAGTCTTTGCTCTGTGATCCACTGATCCAGTCTCTGCTCTGTGATCCACTGATCCAGTCTTTCCTCCAACTCGTACCACCTGTCTTATGTCTTAAACTCAGCTGTGTAGCTGATTTCCTTCAGTTTAAACTGTGCTTTATCAGCGTGTCTCTTTACCATTTTCAGGTTGTTAAAACAACGATGTTCTGCATAAAGCACATCCCCGTTATTTTATCTACAATCCATGCCCACACTTCCCCTACATACATACATAGGGAGCACACACATTTTGAAGAAAATATAAGACTTTAATGTGGCCTTATAGTCCTGAAAATACGGTAATAGTATGTCTGGTTTCAGAGATACAGGCCAAAATATAAATAATGTCCCCTACAGACAAAATTAATTGCTGGGTCTCATTATAGAAACAAATATTAAATAAATCTCCATCAAACATGCCAGCTTCACTTTCTTCACCATCAGAGTCACTTTCCTCTAAATGATGCGTTAGAATCCGCTGGAAGTTGCTGCGCTACCGTAGTCCTGGTCTGGATGGAGAAATGGCACCAAAACGAAAGCACCAAGACAGAAATGTTCAATTTTCACTTCTTCAGCTGCTTTACTGCTTTTAGTTGAATGGTGACCATCGGAGTCTTTGCTCTGTGATCCACTGATCTAGCCTTTGCTCTGTGATCCGCTGATCGTGTCTCTGCTCTGTGATCCACTGATCTAGCCTTTGCTCTGTGATCCGCTGATCGTGTCTTTGCTCTGTGATCCACTGATCCAGTTTCTGCTCTGTGATCCACTGATCCAGTCTTTGCTCTGTGATCCACTGATCCAGTCTCTGCTCTGTGATCCACTGATCCAGTCTTTGTTCTGTGATCCGCTGATCGTGTCTCTGCTCTGTGATCCACTGATCTAGCCTTTGCTCTGTGATCCGCTGATCGTGTCTTTGCTCTGTGATCCACTGATCCAGTCTTTGCTCTGTGATCCACTGATCCAGTCTCTGCTCTGTGATCCACTGATCCAGTCTTTCCTCCAACTCGTACCACCTGTCTTATGTCTTAAACTCAGCTGTGTAGCTGATTTCCTTCAGTTTAAACTGTGCTTTATCAGCGTGTCTCTTTACCATTTTCAGGTTGTTAAAACAACGATGTTCTGCATAACGCACATCCCCGTTATTTTATCTACAATCCATGCCCACACTTCCCCTACATACAGACATAGGGAGCACCAACATTTTGAAGAAAATATAAGACTTTTATGTGCACCTTTAGTCATGAAAATACGGTAACCTGCAGCTTCGTTCATAAATCATCATGTAATCAAAGGGAAGATCTGCTTCCTTTAAATGCCTCTGGCCTGGAGAAAAGCTGCTTTGCACTTAAATGATATTAAATAGTGTATTTAGAAATGGGCCCAAAATGAAAGATTTTATTACTTTACATAATGAGGAATTATTAAGCCAAACACAACAGAAAGTGGGTGGTGGTTCCTCCCTCTGCTGTTATTATACTTATCATTATACTTATTATTATACTTATCATTATACTTATTATTATACTTATTTTTATTCTGATTATCCTGCTGCTCTGTTTCTGCCTGTTTGTTCTTTCTGAGTTTCAGGGAGATTCTGAAACAGAAATATTTCTATTTCCTTTGTGTAAATAACCAGGTCTGCAGACAGAGGCTTATTAGAGAGGAAATGGGTTCATTATCATTCCTGCTAAAGCTGGTTCAGGTTCTCTCACACACACACACACACACACACACACACACACACGATCAAATGTATGGACATAACCACGGTCTTTATCTTTAACAAATGTACCAAAACTGGAGGTGAAAAACACATTTTATCTCATTTTAATGTTTTTTAGGAGGATTGGTTCATACAATAATGAAAAAAAAGAAAAATGAAAATGTGATGCATAGAAGACGTTGAGCTTCGTCTTTGTTCCTGGTCTGACTCCTAAAATACAATAAGGTATACTACATACACATAAAATAATTATATTAATAATAATAATACTGTGACACACATACATTGAGTAATACAGTTACTATATGACATGATTATATCGTAAAATGAATTTGCGTCAGTGATAAATCAAGTTTGTCAAAATGAGAAAACTGTTTAAAATACGGTGTTAAGAAACATTAATTTTGTGTTCATGTTAGTTTCTTGTCATTTAAAAGTCCTTTTCTAATGTTTTTTTTCAAAAATGCACAAAAATCCGGATTTTTGTGCATTTTTTTGTTGACAATAAAATGTTAAATGGTGTAACTGAAAAATAATAATAGATTTTCGATATTTAATCAATTTAAATATTTTAAAGAGAATTAAAGTACAACACATGACATTTTTGACATTGTCCCATTTAACATTAGAAATTAGTAAAAGTTCTGTTATGGTGACTTGTAAAATAATAAAAAATACATTTTCATACTTTTTCTGCTGCTATTTAATCCAGTATTTACTTTTTTATTTAACTTTCACACTAAACCTCTTGGAGTCTGATCAAGTGGAATTTCCATATGTGTAAACTGATCCAAACAGATTTTTTTTAACTAAAATAAAAAATAAAAACTTGGCTAGAAAACTTGGTAAAAAAAAATCGAAAGAAATTTTCCATTAGTTTCTGTCTTTGTCAACTCATTTCCTACATAACCTGTTTTTTGGAAAGATACTTTATCTATCTTCCTTTATTTCCATCCTTTATGACAGTTTTTGTACTTTTTTGTGTGTTTTAAAAAAAAAATACCCCATATTACAAAAAAAAATCAAAGACTGAACTAAGTTACACATATTTTAGTTTAGGTCTTGCAGCTGTAATCAGGTCAGTCGATAAAAAAAACACAGACTTTAACCCCTGACAGGACGAGTCCAGGGTTCCATCTGAAACTCTCAGTGTTTAACAACTGGTTCATGAGTTTTATTTTATAAAACACACGGACAAAACAAGCACACAAGTGTGTGTATTTAAAAATAGAGCGGGGTAATGTCATCAATCAAACCATCAAAGTCCTCATCCTCTGTTTCTGATTCCAACAGCAGCTAAATCTCCATCAAACATGCCAGCTTCACTTTCTTCACCATCAGAGTCACTTTCCTCTAAATGATGCGTTATAATCCGCTGGAAGTTGCTGTGCTACCGTAGTCCTGGTCTGGATGGAGAAATGGCACCAAAACAAAAGCACCAAGACGGAAATGTTCAATTTTCATTTCTCCTGCTGCTTTACTGATTTTAGTAGAATGGTGACCATAGGAGTCTTTGCTCTGTGATCCACTGATCCAGTCTTTGCTCTGTGATCCATTGATTCAGTCTTTGCTCTGTGATCCACTGATCCAGTCTCTGCTCTGTGATCCACTGATCCAGTCTCTGCTCTGTGATCCACTGATCCAGTCTCTGCTCTGTGATCCACTGATCCAGTCTCTGCTCTGTGATCCACTGATCCAGTCTCTGCTCTGTGATCCACTGATCCAGTCTTTCCTCCAACTCGTACCACCTGTCTTATGTCTTAAACTCAGCTGTGTAGCTGATTTCCTTCAGTTTAAACTGTGCTTTATCAGCGTGTCTCTTTACCATTTTCAGGTTGTTAAAACAACAATGTTCTGCATAACACACATCCCCGTTATTTTATCTACAATCCATGCCCACACTTCCCCTACATACACACATAGGGAGCACCAACATTTTGAAGAATATAGAAGACTTTTATGTGCTCCTTATAGTCGTGAAAATAAAAGGTAAAAGCTGCAGGATGTGTTGAGGTTTACAGCGTACACACAAACCAATCATCACAGTCCAGGAATGACATGTTTTCTCTGTCAGGCCTGTTATTTATGTTGTTGTTTTTATTGTTCTTTTAGGCCATGATGACGGTGTTCCAGTTGTTGCACTGGAACCGGACCCTGAAGGCTCTGAGGGAACGCCACTGCTCCAGACAGGTAGAAAACGTCAGCTTTTTACCTTGAGGTGAACCACCACATGGGGGTCAGATGTAGATTTATTCTGATTCCAGGTTTACGTCTAATAACCTTTGTAATTGTAGAGATATTCCAGATTTATAATCATTTATAGCAGGAAAACTGAAAAATTGGGTTGATAGTGTAGAGGTATGACTCTGTTCTGGCGAAATATTGAATTATGGATCTGATTTTCCAGCATCAGCATCTCCTCTGTTTCCTCTGCTCTTCTTGTAATATTTCTCCTTCTTTTTCAGAGCGTGATAGCGTACTATTCCCGGCGAGGACTGGACGAGTCCATGCGCAGCAGCATGGCTCTGGACTGGCTGGGCCGGGAGCAGAGGTCGCCGGGTCGGCTGGCCGAGGAGCTGCGGGCGGCCCAGAGGGAGCTGGTTCTGGCCCGGCGCCGCGGCCTGGAGCTGCGCTTCTACAAGGAGAAGACGGAGATCCTCAGCCTGGCGCTGAGTCAGGCCTACGTCCCCCAGCAGCCCCAGGGCCAGCCTGAGCCGCTCCCTCCTCAGCTCCACACCTTCCACTGTCAGGACTCAGGGGTCCAAAACGCTGAGGAACCGGTCTGTGAAACCTCACAAAACTAAGACTTTGACGGATTAGAATCACTTTGAACAGAAGCAGGAGGCCTGGAAGTCGTCACATGTGCTTAAAGAACTTTTTTAAAAGCAAGCACTGTCAAGAATTTTGTGTATTAACCCTCTAATATACAAAATATTACATTGACAAGGTAAAAAAAAAACATGTTTTAAATGTTTTTATTGCTTAAACTGTAAAGTTTAAAGTTCCACTAAAGGAAAAGGTTGTGAACATAGTGTGGAGATAGTTTCACTCTATGTAAGTCAATGTGACTTCATTAGGTTTTTGAACTAAGAATTTTACATGTTTACATTTTTTTCCATATGTATTTTAGCATATGGGCCGATGTCAATGTGATAGAGGTCTAAAAACTTGGTACCAGATGGTTTTACTCTAAACGGTTTTTAAAAAATGTAAAACACATGCTATAGTTAATAGTAATAGTATCTATAACAGTTTCATATTTTTGGTATATTAAATATTTTAAATTCAGCATTCTTTTTGGTTCAAAATTTATTTTTTGGGGGTCAAAAAACACACAAATTTGTGAGTTTTGACTTTTCATGTTTCCTAATATGGTTTTTCATTGACCCATATAAGAACAAAATTAAATGTAAAAAAAAAAAAAAAAAAAAAAAGATTAGTGAGTTGAATCTTTTTTATTTGTTGAAAATTTTTTCCAAAATTCAGAATAAAAAACAACCTTCCAAATGTCCATGAGCAAAAGGGACTGGTCATGTGACCTCATAAAGGAATTGTATGTCCTTCAAAATAAAAGCCCCCATTTTATGCCTAACTGTAAAAACACTCATTTTCTACCACAGCTTGTTGTCATATGGAAACACTGTGGAATAGAAGGTTAACAGTGTTCTAATCTTATTTACACTCTAACATTACATTTAAGACTATAGAGCTAAGATCCATAGGTGATGTAAAGGCACCACTAACTACAAGAAATGCTATATTAAAATGATTGATACTGAAGAGTATAATTCATTTATAGTTATAGACATTTTAATCAATGCTACTTGTTATAAAAATTAAAACAAAAAACAGGAATTGTTAATTTATTGGAATAATTTGGCCTTTATTATTACTTTAGTCCTTCGTGCTTCAGTCGTTTCTTCCATGTCCAGTATGTCATCTAGTATGTCGCTTTCCCTAATGAAATTATTTGCTGGAGCAGTTCATGATACTGACTGAAAAGACATGTTTTTATGTAAAAGCCTGATATAAATAACAATCTTGTTTGTGTGTATCAAGGCGACCAGTGTGTGTCAGGGGAAGGAGAAGCATTTCTGTTCTTGATAAAAGCCTCCAGTCGTCTCAGGTTTGAAATTATGTGTAAAAGAATTTTAAAGGGAAATGTTGAGCTAATTACTGCAGTACTCCATGTACATCTGAATAAACACTTGTGAAAAAATTATGTTTAAATATTATTTTAAAAAGCATTTATTGTGTCGTAATATGATTTTCAGACTAATAATTTGTGAGCTACCATTATTGTAATTGCAAGATGATTTTTGAATGGTACAAACCACATACCATTTAAATACCAGAAATATGCAGAGGTCATGTGACCTTGAACTCCTGACATGTATGTTTTTTATTCAGGTTAGTTCACTTTGTTAATCCATATCAGGGAGTATACAGTCTTTAAAAATTATACATATATCACATTTGACTAATAACGACACTAATTCCTTGTATGTTATAGATATCCATCCATCCATCCATCCATTTTCTATCCCGCTTATTCCCTTTCGGGGTCGCAGGGGTCTGCTGGAGCCTATCCCAGCGCATTTTATGGCGAGAGGCAGGGGGATACACCCCAGATGGTCGCCAGCCAATCGTGGGGCACACACACCATTCACACACCATTCACACACACACTCACACCTATGGGCAATTTAGATTTGCCAATTAACCTGAGCATGTTTTGTATTGTGGGAGGAAGCCGGAGTACCCGGTGAAAACCCACGCAGACACGGGGAGAACATGCAAACTCCACACAGAAAGGTCCCAGACCCAGGCCCCAAGGCGGTCTTGAACCTGCGACCTTCTTGCTGTGAGGCAACAGTGCTACCCACTGCTCCACCGTGTCGCCCTGTTATAGATATATGACTGCTTATATTTATATATAGAGAGAGAGAAATGTATATATAAACAGTCATATTTCTATTACTCGAATGGTATGTGGTTTGAACCGTATATATATATATATATATGTGTGTGTGTGTGTGTGTGTGTGTGTGTGTGTGTGTGTGTGTGTGTGTGTGTGTGTGTGTGTGTGTGTGTGTTATATATATTATCTGTTCAAGCCAACTTGTGTTTGCTTATATTTATTATGATATTAGGGCATTATTACAAAATTATGACAATTTTCCATAGAATTTTGCATATAATGGTTTGTATATATAGGGGTTGGTGTATTTTTTCTGTTTTTGATTGTGTGTGTACAGACACACACACATCAACGTTCATATGTATATTTATGTATATATATGTGTGTGTGTGTGTGTCTGTGTGTTGTCATATATATTGTCTCCGTTTTAAGCCATCTTGTGTTATATGACAAATTTTACAGAATTTTACATATATTGGTGTGTATGTGTGTGTGTACAGACACACACATATCAAAGTTCATATTGATGTTTCCATGAATTTATGATCTAGAAATAGCTAGAAGACCAAATTGTCCATATAATTATATTTCTAGTACTTGAATGGTATATGGTTTGTACCATGTATGTATATTTATATGTTTATTTACATATATATTGTCTCTGTTTTAAGCCATTGTGTGTTTGCTTATATTATTTCTCTATTATGATATAAGGGCATTTTTATAAAATCTGAAACTATATATTTAATAATATTATAAGTAATATATATCTAATTTGTTCTTCTGGCTCTTTCTGGAAGTAAACACCACCATGAACTTTGATCGGTCTGACAGAGTTTGGCCTCTCGGGCTTCCCGTAGAGAGGTGGAGTAGTCACGTGACTAAAGATTGCGATATCCTAGTTCCTGAAATAAACAAAACAAACGCCAGCTGACGAGCGGACGTCGCTCCTCGTTCTGTTTGACATGTCGGAGTCTGAATTTCACAAAATGAGCTGAAGTTACGAACCCGCTGGTGAGTAAAAAAAAACGAGGATTTAGACGAGCTAGCGGCTAGCAGTTAGCCTAGCTTAGCTTTAGCACAGCGCCGTCTGTTTTGTAAGCGAAATGTCATAAACACTCCTCGTTTCTGATCATGTCAGCGCTGTTATTATGTCTACATCCGCTGAGTTAACCTGTTACCCGATGTCTGGATATCCCCCCCTACAGGCAACATTATGAGGGTTTATTTACAACCAGTGACATGTTTTATCTCAGCAACACAGGCAGCGATTAGCTGCTTATCACAGGGAAAAACACTCTCCTTCCGGCTAAAGGGTTTGTTTGTGTGTTTGTGTTTGTGTGAAGTTCACGTACAACAGGAGGCGTTTTCAGCCGCTAATGTGATCCCAAAGCTGCAGGTCAGCGGACACTGAAGATGGAGGCTGTAAAACCCAGGAAGAACAAAGCGAAAACCAGCAGGAAAACTCAGGTGATTAAAAAACAAAAAAAGTGTGTTGTTTTACGTTGTGACGTAACACAGACACGTACAAACACACTCAGTGACAACAGTGCACGACTGGATTATCTTAGATGTGTGTGTGCAGGTTTTCAGTAACATGGATTTCAAATTAACAGTCTCTTTGATTTAAAAACCTTATTATTATTATTACATATAATAATAATAATAAACTGCTTTATTCTGGTTAAACATGAGCAGCACGGGGGTGTGAACTCACAGTAAAATATGGGAAAAGACCTGTAAAACTCACAAACTCACAGGTGGAGACAAACCTGGTGTGTTTTTATAGTCGCACATCAGTAAACTATCACCACATAGTATAATGTAAATATGGAACACCTATAACTGCCATATAAATTACAATTAAACCATTTAAACATTACTGCAAGTGTGCAATTTCAGTTTCAGTTTCATTGTGAATAATTCCGACTCATGTCACACTCTTCAGTTGATTTTATTTTATTATAATATTATAAATACACATGTAGACTTGGCAGAAGATTCACAAACAGAGAAAATTAAAAAAAAGATGAGAAGAAGAAGGAATTAGAGTCAAGTTTATAATCAGCATCATAATCTAAGGAAACCTTAAACAATTCTGAATCTGATTCTGAACTGATTGAACAATGCATATATATATATATATATATATATATATATATATATATATATATATATGCTGGTACCAAGTTACACAATGTCTTTGTGCAAAGGGAAAATAATATGCAAATAAATAAATTTAATGGAATATCTATTAAATACAGACATTCACTGGCATATGCATTCATGCACATCATGAAGTCGTTTATTGTGAATTTGATGACTTTTTCATGGCAGCTTCAGTCCTCAATATTTCTCATAAAAACAATTTTTTATTTATGTTTTTTTTTTTTTACCTTTTAGGATGCGAGGGTCTAAGTTCAGGGGATGTTATTTTGCTTTTGTCCAAACTGTTCCTAAATTGAATTGAATATATTACAGGGTAATTTTCAGTTTATTTTGCAGGGAAACACTGTCAAACTCAGATTTCCTATACTTTTTAACCTTCCTAAAGTGATAACCACGTCATTGTCACTGTCCCATTCATCCTTTTTTTTCTCCTGTTAACTAAGGTGAATTAACTTATTGTTCTGTGTGTTTCCAGCTGGTCCAGAAGCAGAAGCAGCCAGAGGTCGACTCGGCTGTCTCCGGCTTCACCGACGTCCCCCTTGGCCCGGATCAGGCCCTGGGTCCAGAGATGGATCAGCGGGACCCTGTCGACCCTCCAGAGATCACAGCTCAACCGTCAGAGGAGCAGCAGAGCTCCTCCTCCTCCTTGTCGTTGCAGGATTTATCCGCTCCAGCGCCGACTGAGACTCCGACGTCCTCTGTGACGTCACATGACGCATGTTCGGCTGAGTCAGAAAAACAGGATTTAACTGAGGGGGGGTTAGGAGCTCAGGCAGCTGAGCTGAAAGTTGAACCACAGACTGAAGGGGGCGGACAGCTCTTTTCCACACAGTGTGAGATGCCGAACGCCCCCAGTGCTCCGGCCCTGTACCCCTCCCTCCCGACGCTGGAGGAGGGCCCCGTTGCGCAGCTCGTCGAGGAGGCCGCCGTGAACCGCGGGAAAGAACCGGCCGTGTTGGCCCTCGCCGAGCAGGAGTCCTCCCCTCTGAGTCTGCAGCCTCTGGAGTCCGTGGCGGAACTGTCCAGAAACAAACTCTACCCAGAGCTACCCAGCACGGCGCCGGAGATCCAGGTAACGTCATACAACACCTGGGAGGATAAATGCAGCTCTGGGTTCATTTAAATAGGAAAAAACATGT
>JAYKQN010000005.1:28127500-28170000 GCA_036785175.1 Eupleurogrammus muticus
CAGAACCCGGGTTATCCGTTACACACACACACACACACACACACACACACACACACACACCTGTGACTCCATCTCTGGTTTTGACTCAGACACCGTGCAGAGTTCCTGGGACACATGAAGCCGTGCGAGAACCAGAACTCTGGATCTGGTTCTGGACCCGGGTCAGGAAACTGGACCCTGGTGGATGAAGGAGGAGAAGAGGTAGGTTTTTAATTAATTATTAATTATTAACTATTATTTTTTTGGTTGAAACAATTAAAATGCATGCTATCAACTACTTTTATATTCCTGGAGGATTATATATTTAAAATATATCAATGTTTTTAGTTCCACCAGTTTGTAAAAATAAATGGTACAAATAGACTTTTAAATGACAAGAAAACAACATGAACACAAAATGTAAATTTTCAGAATTATAGATGAATAAATTATAGAGAACTGAAACTGCCAAAATCATAAATAAATGACTGTTCATAAATGAATATGTAATTTTAATTTATGGAGTGCATTTATTTATTTGAGTATTACTTTCTCTTTGCACATAAATGGCCTATTTATCTGATTTATTATGGACAATGCCAAAACTGTCATGTGGTGTAACAATAAAAGGTTTTAAAATGCATGTTATCAACCAGTTTTATATTCTAGGTGGAATATAAATATATAAAATGCATTTTATTTCATGTTAAAAGAATCACACAAAATTGTGTTTTTGTTTTTTTTTTGTAAAAAATAAATAATAATAATAATAATTCTAATGTTTTAGAATTATTTCTGCATTCATTGCCTGCCCCATTTATTCCCCCTATTGTATTCATTGCTGCATTTACTTTTTTCATTTCTGTCTCAATATATATAAGAATGAAAAATAAAGTTTGAAATTAAACGAATTCACATGCAAAAGATAAAGAACAGGAAATAACAAAAAACCAACACAAAATGTACATTTATAGAGACCTGATGAATGATTCTAAAAACTGTGTTTTAAAATAAAAGTTTTTGACTTTCTCATCTTGCCAAACATGATTTATCACTGGATCAGTTATTTATTTATGACATCATTCCCTACCTCATTTATTTCGCTAAATGTATTTGTCTCTGCATTTCGTTTTGCATTTTTACCATAATATTTATAATAGATAGTAAACTTTGAAATCAAATAAATTTACATGCAAAAGGTAAAGTTTCATAAAGAGTTTCATAAAGTTTTTGACTTTTTCCTCTTTTTTTACCATGATTTTGTGTCTGTTCAGGACGAGGACCCAGAGAGCAGCTGGGTCCTGCTGTGTGAGGAGGACCTGATCTCCCTCCTGACCCAGTTCCCCTTCCAGCAGCTTTATTCACACATGCTGGGGATGAGCCAGCAGGGTAATGAACCACTGTCTGCATGTTTTATTGTTGTATTCAGGTTTTAATCCGTCACAGATTGACCCTGCAGCTTCTCTCCGTCCTCCAGGTGTCTACCAGCCTCAGGCCTCCAGCCAGAAGATGATGAGGGTCTTCGCCTTCGCCTCCTCGCTCATCGAGGTCCTGGCCCTGGGCCTCCAGACCTACAACAGGGCCAGATACAGACAGCTGGTCAAACGCATCGGACACATCATACGGTGGGTGGGGCCTGACTTTAACCTGATCCTCCAGCTTAGTGGGAACGTTTCTGGGTTCTAGAAAGTGTTTGACTCCCTCCTTACCTCAGGATGACGCTGTGCTACGTCAGTGATCACTGGGCCCAGTACGTGAGCGTGACTGGTTCTGCTGGATCCGGCTCCCGGGTCCACTCCCTGTCTGTGGACAAGCTGCAGGTGGAATACGACCACCTGTTCCTCAGGGCTGTTCTACACGTGCTCCGGAACAAGAGGTGAGGGTTTGGGTTTTTTAATATTTCTGTAATGTTGTTTTAATGCAGTGGTTCTCAAATAGTGGGGGGCGTGTTTGACCTCGGGGAAACATGCTTTTTTATTTTATTATTTAGATTTTTTTTTTATGTCCTAGAATAAAGTGCAATTGCAAGTGCGTCGGAGTGATGGGGTCATGGGTTCTGGACAGATGTTTGTTGTTCAGTCGGCCTTAAACGAGCTATCGAAAGAGATCGAAAAACTGCGATTTCAGGCAACGAGATCTTGCACTTCTTGAAGAAAAGACTTTATGTATAATATGGTCCTCATTAATAAATAGGACGATATCTGACATCAATTCTTGACTTTAGTTTTCATTCTTGCATTAGAGCAGTGGTTCTCAAATAGTAGATTTTTTTTTACTGTCCTAGAATAAAGTGCAGTTGCACCTCCACTCCATTAGGGGGCAGCAGAGTGTTCACAGGGAGCATACAGCACAGAGTATGAGTATGAAGTGTAGACACCAAGTGACACCATGAAAACATATTTAACAGGGATGAGAAGACAGGCGGAGAGAGACGGAGATAAAGAGACAAACGAAAGTCTCCCAAAGCTAAGACGAGGAAATGACGAAGCGCCTGTAGCGCTTGGTTCACTGTGAAAGACCGGTGTGTTACTGAGTCTGAAATGTTGGAGACAGAGACATTAAAGACATTACACCACAATCACTGATAAGACCATTTTATGTAGTTTTATTTTTCAGTATCATATGGTTTGACATGGTCAGTCAGAAAATGGTTAATTAAGGATTTAATTTTATTTTTCAATTTCAGATTCACTTTAAATGTTTCCTGTTAGTTAATAAAGCTTCACCGTGTTCCTCTCCTTTCAGACTGGGCATCTGGCTGTTCATGTCAGAGATGCCGTATGGAACCCTGTCCAGCTCCATGCTGTGGAGGGTTCTGTCCGTGATGCAGCGTGCAGGGACGGCCGGTCTGGAAACGCCCGGCGACACACAGGCTTCAGTTCAGGCTCTCAGAGGTAGAAACTAGCACCGTTTAACTCTTTAAAACGGAACCCATATGACCAGAGTTTCTCTTTTAGATGAATTATAACAGAAAGTGGACAAAACTATAGAGGACTGAAACTGCCATGATGAAAAAATAATTAAATGACTGACCCAGGACATGAATGAAAATGCCTTAAAACATTTTAATTTTCCATTTAATTCAGGAATTACATTTATTTTATTTGCATATAAATGCCCCATTTATTTTGTTTATTTGGGTCAATGTGAGAACTGTCGTGTGGTGTAAACCCTAAAAACTTGTTTAACTCTCTAGATTTATTTTCTGGGCAGATTGATTGTTTAAATCTTATATTTATAAATATATTACATTTCTGGGCCTATCTCCAGTGAAAAGAAATAACCAGTAAAAAAAATTAACTAATAAATCACACCTACAAATTTGACCTTAAAACTCCACTTAAAAATGTTAAAAAATAAATAATAAAAAAATCATTATCCTTATTCATTTACAACATTTGACATTTCGTTTAAAAGAAAATTGTGATTTTTGTAAAAAGGAAGAAAAGAGAATAAGATAAAAATATTTATTTATTTTTTATTTTTTATTTTTTATTTTTTATTTTATTTTTTTATTTTTTTATTTTTTTATTTTTTTATTTTTTTATTTTTTTATTTTTTTATTTATGCATTCACCCCCTGTTTATTTCCCCAATTGTGTTTATTACTTTTACATTCCCACGTAAATATATAAAATGAGAAATAAAGTTTGTAATGAAATAAATTCAACTCATTTTTTCACTATTAATTCTGACAGATTCAGTCCTCCATACAAATAGTCCTAATTATAGTGACAATAAATGACACTACTGTTTTAATGGATGGATTCTGTTTCCTTCATAAAGCTGCTTCAGTTCATTTTAGAAAAAAAAATCCCATAAAATGCCGTAAAACTCGCCTCCTTGATGGTTTCTAACGTCTCTGTTACAGACCCGCTGCATCAGGACCGGTTTGAACACTGGTTGTGTGAAGTCAACAGCTCTGATGGGATCTCGCTGCTCACGGCGCTGGCCCACATGGCCACGCCCACTCAGCACTCCGACCCCGCCTTCATCACCACGGTCACGCTGCTCATCTACCAGGTAGGACCAGGAGGTCCCTGTACGCCTTTAGAGTCAAAAATATTAAAGAAATTAAAATTAATACAGTATTAACATATCAAAGAAAAAAAACATTCACACAGACAATAAACAGCACAAATGAGAATTTCAGGCTGGATGTAAAATATATACGCGCTGTTTCTTTACCGTATTATCACGACCATAGGGCACCGTACTAAAAGTTATAATTTGCTGAAAGTTGCTGCGCTACCGTAGTCCTGGTCTGGATGGAGAAATGGCACCGAAACAAAAGCACCAAGACGGAAATGTTCAATTTTCATTTCTTCTGCTGCTTTACTGCTTTTAGTGAATGGTGACCATCAGAACGCTTCTCCCACTCGTTCTTTGCTCTGTGATCCACTGATCCAGTCTTTGCTCTGTGATCAGCTACACAGCTGAGTTTAAAACATAAGACAGGTGGTACGAGTTGGAGGAAAGACTGAATCAGTGGATCACAGAGCAAAGACTGGATCAGTGGATCACAGAGCAGAGACTGGATCAGTGGATCACAGAGCAAAGACTGGATCAGTGGATCACAGAGCAAAGACTGGATCAGTGGATCACAGAGCAAAGACTGGATCAGTGGATCACAGAGCAGAGACTGGATCAGTGGATCACAGAGCAGAGACTGGATCAGTGGATCACAGAGCACAGACTGGATCAGTGGATCACAGAGCAAAGAACAAGTGGGAGAAGCGTTCCTATGGTCACCATTCGACTAAAATCAGTAAAGCAGCAGAAGAAATGAAAATTGAACATTTCCGTCTTGGTGCTTTTGTTTTGGTGCCATTTCTCCATCCAGACCAGGACTACGGTAGCGCAGCAACTTCCAGCGGATTATAACACATCATTTAGAGGAAAGTGACTCTGATGGTGAAGAAAGTGAAGCTGGCATGTTTGATGGAGATTTAGCTGCTGTTGGAATCAGAATCAGAGGATGAGGACTTTGATGGTTTGATTGATGACATTACCCCGCTCTATTTTTAAACACACACACTTGTGTGCTTGTTTTATCCGTGTGTTTTACCATGATGATTAAAAAATGTTATTACTTTGTAATCAATACTTAAATAAAGCACAAACAAACTCAGTTTAGCTCCCGCTCTATGTGTATATATCTATGTGTATATATCTATGTGTATATATCTATGTGTATATATCTATGTGTGTGTATATATCTGTGTGTGTATATATCTGTGTGTGTATATATCTGTCTGTGTTTGTATATCTATGTGTGTGTATATCTATGTGTGTGTATATCTATGTGTATATATCAATGTGTATATATCTATGTGTGTGTGTATATATCTATGTGTGTGTATATATCTATGTGTATATATTTATGTGTGTATATATCTATGTATATATCTGTGTGTATATATCTATGTGTGTATATATCTATGTGTGTATATTTATGTGTGTATATATCTATTTGTCCGGAGCCTTATGGTCGTGTAACTACAGTAATTTATTTTTTCTGCTCCAGGTGTCCTATGTGAGCCCCTCCACCAGAGAAACCTACTCCAAAGTTGGGAGGGAGCTGCTGGCCTCCATCGCAGCAGCTCGTCCCCACGTCGTCTCCGTGCTGCTGGACAGACTCAGAGACACCATCCAGACCGTCGGCATGGTGCGTTCAGGTTCCACCTTCCACCTGGAGCTTTGAAATACAACTGACGGAGCATGTGCCTTTATGTATAAATTTTTTTTATATCTGTTGATGCTTGCTAGGTGGCGCTGTACCTGTGCAAGGAGCTTCCTCTGAGTCTGTGGCGTCCGCGGCCGGAGGAGATCTGTGTGATCGGAGCGTGGCTGCTTCAGCATCCTCTGTCGGCCGTGGAGAACCGGCTGGCCTGCGTCATCCTGGAGGGGCTGAACTGGGGCTACGCTGAGGCAAGACACACGGGATCAGCTTTAGTTCTGTGTTAGGGCCGATTTTTAACATATTTAAAATATTTAGCATCAATAACTACAAAACTGTCATAAAATATACAAATAAACTGCAAAATCTGTTATAATTCAAAAGTAATAATAGATATCTGGTACAACATTTTTGACTACAACCTACATTTTAATGGTTAAAGGCAAAACGTCAAACAAACATTACATTTTGACAATTCACACAAAAAATGTTCTCAGTCGCAAAAGAATTTTACATTAAGCTTAAACTGTAGAACTTCTATTGAATCTTTTAATTTTTTTCCTCAATACCTAAAGTATTTTAGATTTTATATGACATCTAAGCTCTAATTATGTGTAAAATATGATTTTTTTACCCCTTCATAAAAGTCTGATAACTGTGCTTGTTATTAATAACTTGCAAATAAACTGAAAAGTATTGTTACAAATATTATTCAGATTATTTCATCACTTCAGCCTCTAATCATCAACCACAACTTTCTTAAATCAATCTTTAAAGGCAAAAAGTCAAAATTACATTTTGACTATGTACACTATATATAGTATATATATTTATTATTTTTTAAATCCCCATTAAAATTTCCAATGAAAGTCCATTGCACCTCCATCCAGAGATTATTGTTTTTAAATACCCAGAGTATTTTATATTTTATGTGACATCTATGTGTTCGATGTGTGTAGATACATAATTGTGAAAAAAAACATAAAAGTTGGATAGATTTTTATATATCTATCGACAATAATTACTGTATTTTCATAAAATGCTCAAATAATGCAACGTTCCTGCACTGTATATGTGTAAATTGTGCTTTTTTACCACAATTGAATAACATAGCATACCTTCATAAAGGTTTAGTGAATGTGCTTATTATCAATAACTTGCATCAATATTCCTCATACTTTCATAAAGTGTATAAATAATAATAATTGTCATAAATACCATTATTTCATCACATTGGCTCATAATCATCAACTAAAGCTTTCAGACATTTCACTCTCAGGTCATTTTATGACCAACAGAATTCCACATGAAGGTTCATTAGATTTAAATATAAATCTAATGAACATATAAATTCCTGTAGTATTTTATCTTCATGTTCTGGAATGATCCTCAGTGGGATTTATAGGATTTTATGGATTAATAATTCACCTGTGAGCTTTTATCTTATTACTATAGATAATTTAGCTTATTACAGTTTTTTCATGATTTGGGTTTTTTCTTGTTTTAAGTTTTTATTACAATATATTTACCATAAGCACTGTTGCCTCACAGCAAGAAGGTCGCAGGTTCAAGACCGCCTTGGGCCTGGGTCTGGGGCCTTTCTGTGTGGAGTTTGCATGTTCTCCCCGTGTCTGCGTGGGTTTTCACCGGGTACTCCGGTTTCCTCCCACAATACAAAAAACATGCTCAGGTTAATTGGTAAACTCTAAATTGCCCATAGGTGTGAGTGTGAGAGTGAATGGTGTGTGAATGGTGTGTGTGCCCCACGATTGGCTGGCGACCATCTGGGGTGTATCCCTGCCTCTCGCCTTAATGCGCTGGGATAGGCTCCAGCAGACCCCTGCGACCCCGAAAGGGAATAAGCGGGATAGACAATGGATGGATGGATGGATATTTACCATAATCCCTTATTATTTTCTGGATTAATAATTCTTCTTTAACTCTTATGTTATTAATCATTGAACTCTACGTTGCAGATAATTTGCTTATTATCAGTTTTTTTCAGATTTGGATCAGTTTGGTCTTAGTTTAAGTTTTAAATAAAGTATTTTTATTAGTAGTAAAGATTTTCAATATTCTAACTCTATTTCCTGTGTAACATCAACATAAATTGTCTCCTCACATGTTGTAGATTTATTTTAAAATAAAACCCTTGTGGTTGTAGATATTTATGTCAGTGATAAATCATGTTTGGTAAGACGAGAAATACATTTTATATATATTTTCATACATTTATAATTTTTTTCCTAATATTCTAAACTATATTTTTGCAGTATCAACGATATGCAAATATGAAAAATTCCTAGTGCATCAAACCTAATGGAGTCCCATTGATTTAAACTGCATGAAACTACTGAGACTGAGTTTAAAATACAGTTTTAAGGATTCATCTCTATAAAAGTACATTTGTGTTTATGTTGGTTTCCTGTCATTTAAAAGTCCATTTGTACCATAGAATTTATTCAGAGCTGTCCACAGGTTAGGCGTTTTTTTAATTAATTGGTTGCAATCTGGGTGTGAAGCAGATTTTAATCAAAATGATAAAAAATGCTCCGTGAAAACATAATCCACCCCCACCTTAAAGCATTAATCAGGCATTAAATTTACATTTTTTTACACAATTAAATATCGCTTCATGAAAATGATGAATGTGCTTGTCATCAGAACAAAACGCATAAAAAAGTTCTAATTGATTTTTGTGGAAAAAAAAAATCATCTGTATATGCAAATTAGTACATATTTAGTATTTACCCAATTTTTGTATTTAAATATATATATTTTTCTATGTTTTATACTTTCACTAAAAAATAAAATGGGAGCCCTTGAACCATTTCATAGTCAAAATAAAAAAATGATCTATATGTTACCTATACATCATAGGTCTTTGACTGAGAACATGCAAAGACAAAAAAATCCTTTTATTTAAATTAATATAATTTTAAGGCCTAAATTCTAAATATATTTTTTTCCATTAAAATCTCTAGAATTACCCGACTTGAGAAAAATAAGATAAGATATGCCTTTATTGATCCCACAACGGGGGAATTTGTCTGTTACTGCAGTGTACAGAGTAAAGAAAAGAAAAGAAAAACTAAAGAAGATAAAAACTATAAAAAATAAAAATACACAACACGTACAAATTCAAACATGTACAAATTCGTAGAATTTGTTGATCAGCATACACAGTATGCATTATGGACATAGAATGGAGAAAAAATACTAATAAATAGCAAGAAGAAAGTATGCATAAGCAAAGCAAATATACATACATACATACACACATATTTACATATTTGCATATATATATACGCACATACACACATGTACTCATGCATAGCTAAGGTGCAGGGTGTGTGTAGAGAAAATATCTATATCAAAATATCAGTATCAAAAATATATTTATATAATATATATTATTATATTATATTTATTTATATAAAAAAATAAATAAAATGCACACCACTATGTACTAAATGTGTGAATCGTGTGTTGCAGGACGGGTCCTTGGCTCTGGGCTCATCTCTGCACAGCGAGGTGGCTCTGCTGGTGGCGGAGGCGTACCAGAAGTACCTGACGGACAAACCCTACAGCGGCCTCATATCAGAGGGAATCAAACAGGTAACGCAGGCTCCGCCCCCTCCAGCGGGATCCTCCGTGTCTGTTTGATTTAACTTCCCATCTCCCCCCCTGTTTTCCCGCGCCCAGGTGTCCTACCTGGCCAGCGTGCTCCGTCTGGGCGTGTCCCCCGAGGCGTCGTTCAGCCAGTGGGCGTGGCAACTGTTGCTAAGGCTCAAGCTCCACGGTAACGCCCAGAACCCCAGGGGGGCCTGGTCGGTCCCGGCCATGGCGTGCAACCCGCCGCGGGAGCCCGCGCACGCCCCCAGCATGCACGCCGTCCTGAGGGCCGTGAAGGCGGGCGTCCCCATTGGCTGCTACCTGTCCGTCGCCATGACAACAGTGGGACACAGGTTTGTGATGAAGATGGAGAAAATGTCAAAAAAAAAACTTTAGAATAAAGTTTTAATTATATTATTAATTATTATTCTTAATTTAATAAGTGCTATTATACTGTAGTTTTGGGATTATGTATACCACAGTTTTTCCACATTTTTTTCCATTTTTATTTTAAGCAATTAATGTCCATTTAATACTTTATAGAGTTCATTAGACCCATATAGATATTTTACTATATTATGGGACAAAACTACCATGTGATGTAACCCTAAAAACCTGGCATCGGATTGTTTAACTCTCTTAAAAATGATATATTTCTGATCTTGCCATCCATGATTTGTCACTGAATTATAGAGAACTGAAACTGCCATAAATAAAAAATAAATGACTGACTCAGTACATAATTGAATATGCTAGTAAATGCCTGTATTCTCCATTTTAATTTATCAAGTGCATTTATTTATTTGCATATTAATTTCCTTTTGCACATAAATGCCCTATTTATTTGATTTATTAGGGACAATGTCAAAACTGTCATGTGGTGTAATCATACAAATTGGTACCAGATAGTTTATAGTTCAATAAAAGGTTTTAAAATGGAGGTTATCAGCTAGTTTTTTATTCTAGGTGGAATATAAATATATATTTTTGGACATTTTGTCTTAAAAGAATGAAACAAAATTGTCCATTATTTATGTATTCATTACTGAATTTACTTTTGCGTTTCTGTCTCAATATATATATAAGAATGAAAAATAAAGTTTTAAATTAAATGAATTCACATGAAAAAGATAGAGAACAGGAAATAACAAGAACCAACATGAACCTGATGAATGCGTCTTATAACTGATTTGTCACTGACCCATTTACACTTATAATGAATTTTCTATGGATAAATTATCTTTAGAATTTGATTGAAGTGTAACTCTGTGATTTATTTTCCCTCCAGCTTGGAACAGTTTTGTACTGATGGTGTTGGTCTGCTGAAGAATCTGATTCAGTCTCGCCACCTGAGGGCCGCCGTGCATCTCCTGGACAACATCCTCCCCCCCACTTATCCTCTCAGCTTCTACCTGCTCAACAACGCTCAGTAAGATCCACCACGCCGTCGCTGGAAGACCAGGGAGGGTTTATAGAACCTAACGTGTGTGTGTGTGTGTGTGTGTGTGTGTGTGTGTGTGTGTGTGTGTGTGTGTGTGTGTGTGTGTGTGTGTGGCAGGTTTGTCGGCTGCGTCCAGTTGTTCCTGCAGTACGACAGTGTGTGTCCTCAGGGCGTGACGCAGCAGGTCACCCACCGGGTGGCGCCGCTCCTCACCGGGACGTCCTACGGGGACAACGTCCGGCTGCTGAACAGCGTCATCCAGGTCAGTTACAGGCGGCTTTTATTATGAAGGGTGGCCCTGTTGTTGAAAAACGCACCTTTTGTGTGCCCTCTAGCAGTCAAAAACGCACGTTAAAGTGCCCTGTAGGAGCTATAATGCTGCCTAAAGTCCCCTATATGACCCAAAACTCATGCTTAAGAGCCCTCTGGGAGAAAAATGCATGCTCAAATACCCTCTAGGACCCATAACATTTATTAAAGTGCCCTCTCGGGAGCTGAAAAGCATGCTGAAGTGCCCTTTAGGAGCAGCAACATGTGCTAAAGTGCCCTTTATGTGCAAAACGCATATTTACTTACCCCTTTAGAAGCCAAAGCACATGATAAAGTTCCCTCTTGGGAGCTAAAAAGCATTGTTATGTGCCCCTTAGAGACCAAAACCTTGGCTAAAATGCCCTTTAGGAGCCAAATCATGTATTTATTTGACCTCTAGGAGCCATAATTCTGCCTAAAGTGTCCTATATGAGCCAATGCTTGTGCTTAAAAGCAGTCTTGGGAGAAAAAATGCATGCTCAAATACCCTCTGGGTGCTAGAGTCTAGGACCGAAAATATTTATTAAAGTGCCGTCTTGGGAGCTTAAAAGCATGTTGAAGTGCCCTTTAGGAGCAGCAACGTGTGCAGAAATGCATATTTGCTTACCCCTTAGATGCTAAAGCGCATGATAATGTGCCCTCTTGGGAGCTAAAAAGCATGGTTAAGTGCCCTCTGGGAACCAAAAGACTTACTTACATGGCCTCTGGGAGCCAAAACATGTGGTAAAGTGCTCTCTATGAGCCAGAAATGCATACTAACGTCCCTCCAGAAGCCAAAGCTCATGCTAAAGTGCCCTCTAGGAGCCAAAACATGTATTTATTTGACCTCTAGGAGCCGTAATGCTGCCTAAAGTGCCCTATATGAGCTGAAACTCGTGCTTAAAAGCCCTCTTGGGAGAAAAAATGAATGTTTAAATACCCTCTAGGAGCAAAAACATGTATTAAAGTGCCCTTTTGGTAGCTGAAAAGCATGATAAAGTGCCCTTTAGGAGCAGCAACATGTGCTAAAGTGCCCTTTATGTGCAAAAACGCATATTTACTTATCCCTTTAGAAGCCAAAGCTCATGATAAAGTTCCCTCTTGGGAGCTAAAAGCATGGTTATGTGCCCTCTGGGAGGCAAAACCCTGGATACAGTGGCCTCTTGGAGCCAAAACATGTGGTAAAGTGCTCTCTATGAGCCAAAAATGCATACTGACGTGCCCTCCAGAAGCCAAAACTCATGCTAAAGTGCCCTTTTGGGAGAAAAATCCATGCTCAAACACCCTCGAGGACCCATAACATGTATTAATGTGCCTCTTTGGAGCTGAAAAGCATGATAAAGTGCCCTTTAGGAGCAGCAACATGTGCTAAAGTGCCCTTTATGTGCATATTTACTTACCCCTTAGATGCCAAAGTGCGTGATAATGTGCCATCTTGGGAGGCAAAAAGCATAGTTAAGTGCTCCATAGGAGTAAAAACACATGCTAAAGTGCCCTTTATGAGCCCTTAGAAGCCAAACGTCATGCTTAAGTTCCATCTTGGGAGCTAAAAGCATGGTTACGTGCCCTCTGGGAACCAAACGACATACTTGCATGCTCTCTGGGAGTCTAAACCCTACCTAAAGGGCCCTATATGAGCTGAAACTCATGCTTAAAAGCCCTCTAGGGAGAAAATAGATGCTCAGATACCCTCTAGGACCCATAACATGTATTAAAGTGCCCTCTTGGGAGCAGAAAAACATGGTTATGAGCCCTTTAGGAGCAGCAACATGTGCTAAAGTGCCTTTTATGTGCAAAAATGCATATTTACTTACCCCTTAGATGCCAAAGTGCCCTCTTGGGAGCTAAAAAGCATAGTGAAAGAGCTTAGATTATCAAGCTGGTTTTATTTCCATTAGTCAGGACTGAAATGGGGAAAAATTACTGTTTCATATAATGCACGTCACACTTTGAATAACCTGCAAAACCAAAAATAAGAATCTTTACCATCACTATAAATGTTCAAAAGCCCTATTGTAAATATCACTGTAGCTTATTCTAAAATGACTTAATTTGAGCATTTAACTCTGTATTAATGTATTCCTTCAGTTGTGTTAGCCTATTATTTGACCTCTTATTTTGTGCGTCTCCTGTATTAATGTCTCAACATGATTCCCATGAGTTCACTGTGATTAATCAGGATTAAAATGTCCAATCGTTGCCTATAGTCATTCTACTAATTCCAATCGTTGCCTATAGTCATTCCATTACTTCTAACCGTGCGCTCTTTGTTCCAGAGCCACGTGTTGGAGAGCTCCAAGCCGGGTCGTGTTGGGGTGGCGGCGGTGCTGGAGTTCTGGGTCGGGATCCTGACTCAGCAGAACCTGTGGTACCGGGACAAAACCGTCCTGTTCCTCATGGATCAGATCTGCTGCGCCGCCTTCACACACCACCAGGAGGAGTGTGTGCAGAAGATCCTGTACCAGCAGCACAAGGTACGAAAGCACGAAATTAGTATTAATTATAAAGTTCATGGAACCACAGGACACACGTGGTGCTGTTCAGGCTGTTCATGGTTCCCTGAAAAAATCATGTTTGACAGGATGAGAAAGTCAAAAACTGTTTTAAGAATCCATTCATCATGTCTCTATAAATGCACATTTAGTGTTCATGCTGCTTTTTCGTCATTTAAAAGTCCATTTGTGTAATTTTTTGAAACAAAAATAACACTTTTGTGTGATTCTTTTAATGCTAAATTTAAAAAAAAAGATAAATTTCATATATTAATATTCCACCTATCCACCTAGAATATAAAACTTTTTAATTTTATAAAATCTTTTTAGGAGAGTTAAACACAAAAATAGATTAAAAATACAGTTTTCAGAAATGTTCACCAGGTCTCTCCAAAAGTACAATTTATATTCATGGTGGTTTATTGTTTAACACCAAATGTCATGTTTAGCAATTTTTAGAAATTTGTATATATTTATATTCCTCCTAGAATATAAAACTAGTTAAACCCAAAAATATTTAACATTTTATGTTTTATAAATCGTGCATCATTGTCTCACAAAGTTTTTTTTTCTTACAAAAATCACAATTTTTTGTGATTCACACAAAATATCAAATGATGTTTAACCAAAACAAAAAAAGATAAAAAATTAATATAATTATATTCTACGTAAAATATTAATTTAGTTGAATGCATAGTTGTTGTTTTTTTTATACAAAAATCAATTTTATGTGCAATTCTCTTAAAATAAATTGTAATTTTTTAGCTCATTAAACAATGGTTTATAACCGCTAATAAAGAATGATGATTTTCATATATTCATATTCCACCTAGAATATAAAACATATGAAATAGTTGATAGCATGTGGTTTTAATTTTAAAATCTTTTTTAAGGGAACTAAACTCAAACATTCATTTGTACCATTTATTTTTACAAAAATCACAATTTTGTAGTAAAATGATGTTTAACCTAAAAAAATAAAAATTCTATATAATTATATTCTACCTAAAACTACTTGATCGCATGCATGTAAAATAATACTACACTTTTGTGTGCAATTCTTTTAAAAAGAAATGTCATTTTTAGCCCATTAAATAATGGTTTATAACTGCTAAAAAATGAATTTGATATATTTATATTCCACCTACAATATACAACTAGTTGATAGCATGTGTTTTTAGTTGTTCAAAATCTTTTTAAGAGAGCTAAACTCAAATAAATACTAAAATACAGTTTTATAAAGCATGCATCATTTTCAATTTTTTTTTTTTACAAAAATCATGTTTTTGTCGAATTTTTGAGACAAAATGTTCAAGATAAATGTAGTTGATTAAGTTGATTTAAGGTTTTTTATAAATCTTTTTAAGAGAGTTAAACTGTCTGCTACCGTTTTTATGTGTTTATACATGTGTAAATTATGCATTTTTACATAATTGAATAACATTTTGACAGATCCCTTCTAAAAGTTAGAAAAGTTAAGCTAAGCTAAAAAAGTTAGATTTTTTTTTACATATATTTTCAATCAATCATTACTGTAATTCCATAAAACATAAAAACAACTGCAAACTGAAAAATCCCTTCATATAAGTAAGATGAATGTGATTGTCATGAATAACTTGCATCAATAAATATTAGATTCCACCACACGGTGGTTCTGACATTTAAACGTTTTATTAGTGGTTGTTTTCTGAAATTATAAATTAAATTATAAATCCATATGGAATAGGAATTAATTATTGCTGCAAAACAAGGAAGTAGCACGCTGATTTTTTTTTACCGTTTTCACACTTCCTGCAGAACGCCTTGGGTTACCATGGAGACCGAGGTCTGCTCTCCTCTCTGGTTGGCTGGATTGCTGGAAACGCCACGCCCTCCTTCATAGAGGGCCAATCACTGAGCTCTGAGGTAAAAGCCCAACAGAACCAGCAGGAAGAACTGTCGTCTTTTAAAGGTTCTTACTGTGTGTGTGTGTGTGTGTGTGTGTGTGTGTGTGTGTGTGTGTGTGTGTGTGTGTGTGTGTGTGTGTGTGTGTGTGTGTGTGTGTGTGTGTGTGTGTGTGTGTGTGTGTGTGTGTGTGTGTGTTCAGGTGTGGTTTGCGTGGCTGGTTCTGAACATGGAAGCTGTGTTTGAAGAAGATTCTCAGCTCCGTCGCTGTGTGGAACACGAGCTGCTGTCGGACGCCGGCGTGTCGCCAGATCAGGCCCTGAAGGTACGAGGCCGAGTTCCTCATGTCACAGCATGTGGCTAAAACTGTAAAATAAAAATTAAATGTTGTGTAACCTCAGTATTTTATAATGAGCAATTGTACAAAATCTAAAGCTGGATTCACACAACTTTCACACATCTAGTTGCAGTTTGCAAGTTGCAAGAAACTGACTTTTCCTGCAACTTTACACAAAGCATTTCTGAAATAATCAAGTATTATTTCATGACATATTGAATCATTTTTTTCTTTCCAGTGTTTGATAGCTGAATACCAACATTTCCAAACTTGCAGAAGTCAGAATCTGCTTTTCAGGCGTCTAACAGACCATCTTGTTTGATTTTTTTTTTTTTTTTTTGTTCCTTTTTGTTATTCAAGTTCATCATTTGACATGAATCAGCTGTTCACTGTTTTCTTCCGTCACATTATCTGAGTATTTGTAATTGGCTATTGAATGTTTTTTTAATCCTATCAATAGTAATTAATATAATAATCTGGGGTAAATTAACTTCAATTTAGTTGTTTTCTCACATATTTTTTTCTAATATGGATCATATATATATATATATATATATATATATATATGAGAGTTAAACTATCTGGTGCAAAGTTTTAGGGTTACATTACATGGTAGTTTTGACATTGTCCCATATCGGTAAAAACAAATAAAATATCTATATAGCGGTCTAATGAATACTATCAAGTATTTATTGCACTTCAACTGCTTAAAATAAAAATGTGGAAAAACTGTGGTATACATAATCTAAAAACTACAGTATAATAGTTAGTACTTATTGAATTAATTAATTTAACATTAAAATTGTATGTATATATGTGTGTGTATATATATATTACGATGCGGGTGGGCATTCACATGCGGTTTTGGAGTCGTTCTTTTTTATTGGGGGGGTATTTTACACAAACATCAGGCAGTTGCAGACTGAACCCGTTAACTCTGGTTCTGATCCAGAAGGTGCAGCAGAGGCTGAAGCTGCCGGCGGCGCCGTGCGTCCAGCGGCTGCTGGTCTACCGCTGGGCGTGCCAGGCGTTGGCCACGCCCCCTGACCACCCGCTCCTCCCCCTGGTGTGGCAGAAGTTCCTGCAGCTCTACCTCAGGCAGCCAGGACCAGAATACGGGTACGAAGCACTGGGGGGTCACTTTTAGACCGGGTAGAAACCACTACATCAATGAATAAATCTGACCCTGACCCCCCCCCCGTCTCCAGTCTGGCTGCAGGGGGCTGCATCGGCCGCAGGTTCTTCCAGACCTCCTCCCAGGCCGCCGTGTTCCGGGACCTGAGGCTGAGGATTCAGGAGGTGTCAGACTTCCACCACGCCGCCAGCCAGGCCCTCAGGGTGCCCCCGCCCCACGCGCCCCCAGCGGACCATGAGGGCCCCGACGGGCCCCGGCCCCCCTACCTCACTTCCCCCCAGCTGCACACTGAGCTGGTCAGGTAGGGATGTCACTGACATGAAAACACTGACTTTCACAGGTTTTTTGTCTGTCAGAGTAAAAGTCAAATAGTAAATACAGATAAAAAGATTCACACAAACACTAACCATGAGTGAAAGTAAGGTTTTTGTGTTATTATTCATATTTTCTGAAAAATGGCCAGAAACTACAAATTCTGCCAGGGTGTGTAAACTTATGATTTAACCTTCTACTGCATAGTTTACTTTATGGCCACAATTACTTTTATTTTTTACTTTTATTTTTCTAAAAAGCTTTGATGTAATATCTGTTTTTTTTACAGTTTGGTGTGATAAGAGGGCTTTTATTTTGAAGGACATACAATTTATGCGGTCACATGACCAGTCCATTTTGCAATAAAATAGACTGCACTCTAGACCAATAAAAGAAAATGGGTGCATACATCCAAAAGTAAGAAGGGGAAAGAAAAAATCTACAGTAGAGTTTTCAAATTGCTTTTTCAATATCTACCTATAAAAGCAAAGCGCATTGGTGTGTCTGTGGCTCACACATTTGTGCATAAAGCTTGTGCTATATCCACATAGTTATGATTTTTTTGGGGGGGATGGATATTAAAAATATAATATATATAATAATTTATAATTATTTTTATAATTAGATTTTGCCATAAAATATTTTTGTAAAAAGCTGTGGTGTAAAATTAGTTTTTTTAACAGTTAGGTGTGAAAAGGGAGCTTTTATTTTGAAGGACATGACCAGTCCCATTTGCTCATGGGTATTTGCCATGTGAGCATTATTTTTTGACTTTTTGGAAATTTTTTAACTGAATAAAAAGTTGACCCCACTATCTTGGGTAAGTAAAAACTTATTTTTTTTTACATATTTAATATAATTTTAATGTTTTGATGGTAAAAGAGATTTGTTATAGATTATATATAGCAACAGCATGCAAATATGGAAAATTACGTATATATAAAAATGTTCAATAAGTATAAGTCTATGAGCAAAAGGGACTGGTCACATGACCTCATAAATTGTATGTCCTTCAAAATAAAAGTTCTCTTTTCACACCTAATTGTGAAAAAAGCTAATTTTACATCACAGCTTAAAAAAAAAGTAATTGTGGCCATAAAGTTAAATCATAAGTTTACACACCCTGGCAGAATTTACATACAGAAGTGTATGTATGTATAAATATATATATGTATGTATATATATATATATGTGTGTGTGTAAATGTTTTTTTACCATGCCTAAGTAATATGATGAGTTAAATTTAGTAAATTGCCTAAAGAGAGAAAATAAAATGCAAAAACATCACCATCGCATTAGGCCTGTTTAGATCATCTTCAATTATGCAATACCACAATACAAATTTACTGTCAGTTTCACCAAAATTCTTTCTGCACATCTAGGCAACTCATTAAGACGAGGGAGGACGTACATGGAAATACACACATGTGTATAAAGCATCACAGACTATACTATATACACAATGATATAGCATCATCTCATTGTCCCCTGCAGGTTGTTTGGTGTGTTCGCCGTGTGGTTGGACGACGAAACGCTGCAGAAACAGGAAGTCTACCTTCCCTCCCTCCCTGCCGAGTATGAGCCACACAGACTGGCCCAGGTCATGCAGCGGCAGCAGGTGGTTGCATGTCTGAAACAATGGTTGAAGTATTTATGCACCTGTGGTGTTTTTGTGTGTTTTTATTTCTACTTTTTAACCCTGTGCTGCTGCTGCAGGAGCTCTGGCTGGAGTTGGTGGACCGGGAGCGTCTCCAGTACGACGAGAGGGAGGTTTTATCTCTGTGGGAGAAGGTGCAGAGCGAACCGACCTTCCTGCAGGCCCAGAACCCTGGATTCACTGACTACACCAGCCTCAGCAACGGTACCAACAAACTGCTTCTACATGTACAGACAAAGTACATCTTTTCTTTTTTCAGGGGGGGATTTGTCATCATCCATTAAGTGCAAATTCCGCCATTTTCATTTGCGATCGTGGGAGTGAATTTAGTCTGCTTTAGTTTTTTTAACCGGTGCTTGCGTCTCTGTCTGCAGCCAGAGAACGCATCCTGTCCAACCTGCAGAAGCATCCGCTTCCCCGCTCGGCTCCAGAGCTGCAGAACCACAAAGCTCCAGTAGCTGCGGTTCCTGCTGGAAGTCTCACGGACTGGAAAGCTGCTGCAGAGCTGCTGCAGCAGGACCTGGGAGTCCTGCAGGACCAGGCCTGGTACCTTCAGTTATTTATATAATATATATAGTTCATAGTGTGGTAATTTTTTTATGACTGTGATGTGCTAAAGAAAAAAAAATACAATGCAAAGAGAGAAATGTTATGTTGTGTTAAAATATTTTATTAATCATATCCAATGTGTGACTTATTGTCATTTAAAAAAACTGTGTATTGATCATATCTCATCTATAAATCACTCAATAACACTGGTGCACTGGGTAAAATAAAATGTGTTGTACAAATTATTGAAAAAAAATAACTTTAAGAAAGGGTTAAAAAAAATAAAAGTGAATAACTTAAAAAATGTAATTTATTAAGAGAATTAAAGAAATACTGGTGTAACTTAAATGAGAAACAACCTAAAAATATAGGGACACGTAGAATATATAAAATAATACTAATAATACGTTTTACATACTTACATAGTGATGTGAACTTGTGTACATTTATGTACATCTACTTCAGTAGAAATTCTTTATGCACCATTTCTACTTTTACTTGATATTTTGCAGTTATGTATATGTGTATATATATATATATATATATATATATGTATGTATGTATGTATGTATGTGTATATATATATATATACGTTTGTGTATATATATATATATATGTGTGTGTGTGTATAAAATATCTACAGGACTCAGTTTACAGGGGGAGGAAGTACTGAAGTTTAGAACTGCAAAATATCAAGTAAAAGTAGAAACGGTGCATAAAGAGTTTCTACTGAAGTAGATATACGTAAATGTACGCAAGTTCAACTCACTATTTCTGGATCAAAGATAAGTATATAAAACTTATTATTAGTATTAGTATTATTTTATATATTCTACGTACCAGTATTTCCTTAATTCTCTTAATAAATTCAAATTTTTTAAGTTATTCTTGCCTGTTTTTCACCCATATTTTTTAACTTTCAATAAGTTATATAACACATTTTAATTTTACCCAGTGCACCAGTGTTATTGGTGGCTCTATACAATGAGTGATTTATACATGAGATATGATCAATACACAGTTTACAGATACATTGGATATGATTAATAAAATATTTTAACAAAACATCACATTTATCTCTTTGCATTGTATTTTGTTTTCTTTAGCATGTCACAGTCATGAACTAGTTCATTTTTTGGAACCATGAATTTAGTGCAAAATGTTGAATTATGAGCTATGAACTGAACAGATTAATTTTAAAATATCTGAAGTGAACTTTAAATGAGTTCATGTAGAACACATTTGTAAAACTCAAGTTCCCGCTGCTCGGTTTCTGCAGGAGTTTACAGAGAATGGTGCAACTTACTGAGAGATAGAAACACAAATAAATGTTAAAACGTGATAAGGACAAACTGATCACGTCTTCAGGTTCGTTAAGACTTACTTTAACTCCATGCTGTGAACTTTTTATCTCTTGACTTTTACCCCGCCAGCGTTGCAGTGGCCCGTGAAGCCCAGCAGGTGGCGCTTGAGCAGGAGCTGCTGGAGAGCCTCCCGCTGCTCTACAAGAACCGGCCCGAGCAAGTCAGCATGGCCCTGGAGTGCAAAGGGAGGGGGGGCCAGGCGTGCCAGGGGGCCGCCAACATCAGCGTCACGGTACGACCAATGAAAATCAACTGAAATCTAATTAATCACTGCGAGGCCCTTAATTAAAAATGAATGTGTGTGTGTGCAGTGTGAGTGTGTCCAGAGGCAGGAGGCGGTCCAGACCCAGATCACCTCCCTGCGCCGGGACCTGAAGAAGCTCCAGACCGACTCCATGGCCCCGCCCCCCCAGGGCCTGGCCCAGGCCGCCGTCCACACGGAGAACTTCATCACGTCAGTATGAACCAATGAAACTAGACCTGAACCTGAACCCACAACACCTGGTCCTGGAGAACCATTTCCCACAAATAAAGAGTCAGGTCTCTTTGATGGTTGCTAAGTGGTCGTTAGTCGCCTAGCAACAGGTCAGAGGAGGATAAAGCAGCTAATTAACCAAAAAATTCAAATTTATGATGTTAGATTAACAATCTGTTGCTGATATTTTTGGCCTATTCCATATGATATAAGACAAGTAGCATTAGACAGGGAGGAGCAGAAGGAGGAATTCAGATCAATTCTTGACATTAATTTACTTTCTTTAATTACAGTTATGGTGTTCACACACATAGATATATACACACACACATAGATATATACACACACACATAGATATACAGGTACTACTCGGAAAATTAGAATATTGTGTAAAAGTTGTTTTATTCATGCAATTCAACATAAAAGGTGAAACCAATACATTTTATAGACTCATTACAAGCAAAGTGAGATATTTCAAGCTTTTATTTGTTTTGATTTTGCTCATTAGGACTTGCAGCTTCAGAAAACCTCAAATTCAAAAACTCAGAAAATTAGAATACTGTTAAAAGCTTCAGTATTGAAGGCTCAAAGTGTCACACACTAATCAGGTAAGTAATCCAAAACACCTGCAAAAGGGTCCCGAGCCTTTAAAAAGCCTGTGTCTTTGGTTTAGAAGAATTCACAATCATGGGGAAGACTGCAGATCTGACAGTTGTGCAGAAAACCATCATTGACTCCCTGCACAAGGTGGGTAAGACACAAAAAGTGATCGCAAAAGAAGCTGGATGTTCTCAGAGTGCTGTGTCAAAGCACATTAATGGACAGTTAAGTGGAAGGCAGAAGTGTGGAAGAAAACGGTGTACAAGCCGGAGGGATGACCGCAGCCTGGAGAAGATGGTCAGGAAAGGGCCATTCAAAAGTGTGGGGGAACTTCATAAGGAGTGGACTCAAGCTGGAGTTGCTGCTTCAAGAGAAACGACACGCAGGAGGATGCTGGACATGGGCTTCAAATGTCGTATTCCTGTTGTCAAGCCGCTCCTCACGAGCAAGCAACGCCAGAGGCGCCTTAGCTGGGCTAGAGAAAAGAAAGACTGGACTGTTGCCCAGTGGTCCAAAGTCCTCTTTTCTGATGAGAGCAAGTTTTGCATCTCATTTGGCAACAAAGGTCCCAGAGTCTGGAGGAAGACCGGAGAGGCGCAAAATGGAAGATGCATGAAGTCCAGTGTTAAGTTTCCCCAGGCTGTGATGACTTGGGGATCCATGTCAGCTGCTGGTGTTGGTCCTCTGTGCTTTATCAAGTCCAGCATAAACGCAGCTGTCTACCAGGACATTTTAGAGCACTTCATGCTTGCTTCAGCGGACCAGCTTTATGGGGATGCAGATTTCATCTTCCAGCAGGACTTGGCACCTGCCCACACTGCCAAAAGTACAAAATCCTGGTTCAACAACCATGGGATTACTGTGCTTGATTGGCCCGCAAACTCACCTGACCTGAACCCCATAGAAAATCTGTGGGGCATTGCCAAGAGAAAGCTGAACGGGAAGAGACCAAACAATAAAGAAGAGCTCAAGGCCGCGATTGAAGCATGTTGGTCTTCCATAACACCGGAGATGTGCCACAACCTGGTAGCATCCATGCCGCGCAGGATTAAGGCAGTCATTCGTTCAAAAGGGGCCCCAACCAAGTACTAAGTACAGATGCAACATTTTATTTTCAGAGGCCTGACATTTTTGTATTTAAAATCCCTTTTTTAAATTGATTTCAAGCAATATTCTAATTTTCTGAGTTTTTGAATTTCAGGTTTCTGAAGCTGTAAGTTCTAATGAGCAAAATCAAAACAAATAAAAGCTTGAAATATCTCACTTTGCTTGTAATCAGTCTATAAAATGTATTGGTTTCACCTTTTATGTTGAATTGCATGAATAAAACAACTTTTACACAATATTCTAATTTTCCGAGTAGTACCTGTATACGGTCATAGAGCAGGAGCTAAACTGAGTTTGGTTGTGCTTTATTTAAATATTGATTACAAAGTACTAACATTTTTTAATCATCATGGTAAAACACACGGATAAAACAAGCACACAAGTGTGTGTATTAAAAATAGAGCGGGGTAATGTCATTAATCAAACCATCAAAGTCCTCATCCTCTGTTTCTGATTCCAACAGCAGCTAAATCTCCATCAAACATGCCAGCTTCACTTTCTTCACCATCAGAGTCACTTTCCTCTAAATGATGCGTTATAATCCGCTGGAAGTTGCTGCGCTACCGTAGTCCTGGTCTGGATGGAGAAATGGCACCAAAACAAAAGCACCAAGACGGAAATGTTCAATTTTCATTTCTTCTGCTGCTTTACTGCTTTTAGTGAATGGTGACTGTTGGAACGCTTCTCCCACTTGTTCTTTGCTCTGTGATCCACTGATCCAGTCTCTGCTCTGTGATCCACTGATCCAGTCTCTGCTCTGTGATCCACTGATCCAGTCTCTGCTCTGTGATCCACTGATCCAGTCTCTGCTCTGTGATCCACTTATCCAGTCTCTGCTCTGTGATCCACTTATCCAGTCTCTGCTCTGTGATCCACTGATCCAGTCTCTGCTCTGTGATCCACTGATCCAGTCTCTGCTCTGTGATCCACTGATCCAGTCTCTGCTCTGTGATCCACTTATCCAGTCTCTGCTCTGTGATCCACTGATCCAGTCTCTGCTCTGTGATCCACTGATCCAGTCTTTATCAGCGTGTCTCTTTACCATTTTCAGCTTGTTAAAACAACGATGTGATTGGTTGGAACAGAAACCTGCAGCTTCAGCAGCTCCAGGACCAGGAGGTGGAGACGTGATCTGCATGAAACCGAATATGAAGCACAAACACACGTATGAGTGTTTGATGTTCTGCTCGATGTCCTCAGGGCTCTGGTGAATCTCTACAAGGAGCAGAGGTCTCCGGCCGTGCAGCACGTCGGCGTGTCGGCGTTCTACCTGGTGGTTTCATTCGTGTGTGAGGACACGCTGCGACACCCGCCAACACGCCAGTACCTGTCGTCATGTGTGGCCATACTGGGACAGGTGATATATATGTTCTCATATTTATATATGGAGCTGTTTTTTACAGTAAAAGGCAAGGAGAGAAAGTAAATAAGTACATTTTACCTGAGGTACTTGTTCTTTATTCTAGTTTTTCATGTGCTGCTACTTTCTCCACATTTATCTGCAGTTTTAGATCTTTTCAGATTCAGTTTTGACTCTATATCACTAATATCAGAAACTTTAATTAAAGATTAAATCTTAAATATATTAAAACATTTTCTTCAAGGAACAGGAATTGTTAAAGGTTTAGGCATTTAAATTCTGCCTGTGCAATAAAAACAATATCGATCTATATCATCAATATCCACATAATCAATACAATAAGGAAATGGTTCAATATAATGTTGAGAATTTCACTCAAGGTTTGTGTGCAAAAATAAAAATTTTACAATAAGCCTCAGGTTTATTTTTTACGTTTTCCTGCTCTAAATGATGATAAATGTGGAATATCTCTACAAACACAAAGGTTATTGGACTAAAACCTGGAATCAGAATAAATATGTTGATGTTACACAGACAATAGAGTTAGAATACTGAAATTACTGCACATAAAAATGCTCAATTTAACACTTAAAACAAGACCAAATTGACCCAAACAGGAAGAAAAAGGTGAAATTATCTGCATTAATCAATGAGGTAAATATCATTTATTGTTCCATAAAATGCTGTAAATCACTGAGGATGATTCCAGAACATGAAGAATATTTTCTGTAAGATGTTAAAAAGGAGATTATAAAGGAGCCAATTAAATAATCCCACAAACAGCTCCAATCTAAATAAATCTCTAAATAGTGGTTAGTTGCAGCTACTACTGATATTATATTAAACTATTTTATTATTGTATTGATGATGTGGATATTGATGATATATATTGATGCTGGAACAGGAACATTGGGTTTTACTGCAGATAAAATACTTTATTTAGTGTTGGAGCTCAGGTTTAACATGGGATTTATGGATAAAACTCAATGCTGCCTATTTATCAAGAGGTTATCAGAACAAACCCAAAGGTTGATATAAACAGTCATATTGAGTCTTTTTTTTCTTGTGTTCGTTATCAAACTTAATTAAAGGTTATGAACTCTCATTGTTATCCACTGATATGAAACACATATTTTAGCCCATACCTACATTTACATATTAAAATATATCATTTAGCATTAGTTCTCCAACATATCCAAAAGAAAACTTAGTTTTAATCAATAGGCTTTTGTTTTAATATATTGCACCAACACTAATTTAACAATGGGACCTTCCAACCAAAACCGAACCTGGTCCCGTGTGCAGGTCTTCATCCAGGGGAACCCTGAGGAGTGCGGCCGCGTCCTGCAGACCATCCTGGAGCAGCGCCGCCTGTGCCCCCTCATCTCGCCGTTCTTCACCCCCAACGCAGCCCCCCAGCGCCTGGTGGTCCTGTACCAGGACGTGGTGACGTCGCTGCACCTGGACAGCGCCGACGTGGTCTTCATGCTCCTCACCAAGGTAGGAAACATGGAAACATGTAAAAATAAAAAAAATGAATGCAAAAGTTGACCTCCGACCCCGACGCTGCCCCCCCAGTTCGATCTGGGCCAGTGGCTGAACGAGGCCCACCCCGCGTTCCAGGAGAGGACCCGTCTGCTGGAGCTGGTCCACGGCGGGCTCTGCGTGTGCGGCCGTGAGCCAGAGCCCGACCTGCTGACGCCGTTCCACCTGTTCACCAAACACTGGACCTGGCTGCTCCGCCACCGCTTCCCCGACCACTACAGCGACTGCCTGAGGCTGCTCATGACCAGTGAGTCTGTGGAGGACCCACGTTAGTCAGAAGTTAGCGTTTAGTGACCTGAAGGAAGGATTCTGTTCCAACCACGCAGTAAAACGCCTGATTAGACTGATAAAAGGTCCAATTAAAGAAAGTAAACTAATGTGGAGAATTGATTTAATTTCCTCCTTCTGCTCCTCCCTGTCTAATGCTACTTGTCCTATATCATTATAAAAACATTATATAGATTTTTTTTTACCAAACTATCATCATTTGAGTCAATAAAAAGCTAAAGATACCTGCCTGGTGTCGTCATATTTCAACAAGCTCATCTGATAAATCCAGTCAGCAGTTTTGTAAATATACTGGCCGCTTTACTACAGAGAAAAATACTTTTAGTGTTGGAGTTCAGGTTTAACATTGGATTTATTAATAAACTCAATATTATCGCCCAACACTAATTTAAATCAAGAGGAGCCTTACAGACAAATGACAAGATTAAAATAAAATGGTCACATTTTGTTATTTTTAAATAGATAATTAAAAACGATCAAAGTTCATTGTTATCCAATTATATGAATTATTTGATATCAATAGATGTTCTAGTCATATCACCTGTCCATACATTCACATATTAAAAGTAAGTCATTTAGCATAAAATGCCCCTACAAATAAAAAAAAAATCATAATAATTTACACCTGTCCAACTGCTCGTTAACGCTAATCTCTAATCAGCCAATCACGTGGCAGCAACTCAGTGCATTTATTCCTGTAGACGTGGTCAGGACGATCTGCTGCATCGGAATGAGGAATAAAAGTCATTTAATGGACTTTGAACGAGTATTTCAGAAATAATAACGTAATAAAAGCTAATAAAGTGGCTCTAAGTACGGCTGGCATCAATTTATGTCTAAAATGTCTGTTTAACTGTAAAATCTATGTTCACGTTGTGCCAGGTTTCTGTCTCACAGACCTGTAACTTTGCTCCTCTGTCTTCACTCGTTTCCTGTATTGATGGAAGCTGTTTGAACTTAATTTCAGAATAAAAGTCACACACTCCAAACTAAAGAAAAGCAGAGAAAAACCTTCAGAGGGAGATGAAAGTCCGTCAAAAACATCACCTCCCTACAGGAGATCATAACTTTACATTTTTTGGTTAATTAGCTGCTTTACCCTCCTCTGACCTGTTGCTAGGCGACTAACGACCACTTAGCAACCATCAAAGAGATAAAGACAGCTTTATTTGTGAGAGAAATAATGGAAAATAAAAATTAAAAAAACACATAAAATAGTTGATTACCCAAAAATAAATTAAATCACAGCTTCGCGCTCAACATCACGTTGCCAGAAATCGTGGCTGATTCACACTTTAAACTCCAGTCTGGCCGAGACCAAAGAAAAGCGTAGAAAACAAGTTTCCATGCGTTTTAAATTTTAAAAAGAAAAGCATTTATCAGGTCTCTCAAAATGTAGATCTTGTGTTCATGTTGGTTTCCATGCATGCTCTTTTTGTAGATTTGTTCTCTTTTTTGTAATCGAAAATTATTTTATTAATTCAAAACTAGTTGATATCATGTGTTTTTTTTAATTTTTTTTTTAAACCTTTAAAGGGGGTTTAACTATCTGGTGCCAAGTTCTTATGATTACACCACATGACAGTTTAGACAGTTTATTAAGATTAACCTTTATTATCAAAATGTTCTTTTGCAATTAAAATGTACTTAATGACATTTTCCTGCTCTGTTTGCTGTAGTTCATCACATTCACAATAAACTACTACATGTAAGGTATTAGTGGTATATAGATGTAGTAAGCCTTTATTTCTAATATAAATGAACAAATATAAAAAGAAAAACTGTTATTTTGCTGGTAGGTCTGGCTGTGAAATGGGTTTTAGGTGTTTTGTTAGTGACCAATTACTACTTTTACACAGGAATTTACCCATTAATAATAATAATAATAAAAAATATGGTTTTATGGATTCTTCCCCCTCATTCCCATAGTTAAAGGGAATCTATGATAAAAATAAAGATGTCTCAGCTTTTTAAGAGGGTGAACTTGCACAGTATGTTGTGCTACGCTCTATAAAGGATTTTTATTTCCAGAATAGTGAAATTCCTCTTTTCTCCGCCGTGTCCAGGCTCCTCGACCCAGCTGCTGAGCTCCGAGGTCTGGAAGGCGACGCTCCGAGTTCTGGGCTGTTTGCCTCCGACCCGCCGGCAGAGCAAAGGTGACCCGGCGGTGGGCGGGGCCGAGGTGTCGGGGCGCGGAGCCGGACCCCCGGCGGCTTCCTACAGGACCCCCATCAGCCTGTCTGCACAGCAGGTCATTAATAATAAGAATTATAAGAGACTCAAACATTTGTAATGGGAGGATAGATATGTTTTTGTGTGATCAAATTTGTATTAGCATTTTTTTAAGAGAGATAAATCTTTCTTCTGAATCCTTTAAAACCAATTTACCACGCAACAAAGCAGAAGAAGATTATTAACAATAACAATTACTGTATTTTCACCATAAGGCCCCGTACTAAAAGGCTCAGTCTGTGTGTCATTACTGTATTTAACACACACATAAGGAACCTAACTATAGGGGAGGGTTAATATACACACATAGATATATACACACATAGATATATACACACATAGATATATACACACATAGATATATACACACATAGATATATACACATAGATATATACACACATAGATATATACACATAGATATATACACACATAGATATATATATACACATAGATATATATATACACATAGATATATACACACATAGATATATACACACATAGATATATATACACACATAGATATACACACACAGATATATACACACATAGATATATACACACAGATATACACACATAGATATATACACACATAGATATATACACATAGATATACACACATAGATATACACACATAGATATATACACACATAGATATATACACACATAGATATATACACACATAGATATATACACACATAGATATATACACACATAGATATATATACACATAGATATATACACATAGATATACACACACAGATATACACACACATAGATATATACACACATAGATATATACACACATAGATATATACACACATAGATATATACACACATAGATATATACACACATAGATATATACACATAGATATATACACACATAGATATATACACACATAGATATACACACACAGATATACACACACATAGATATATACACACATAGATATATACACACATAGATATATACACATATAGATATACACACATAGATATACACACATAGATATATACACACATAGATATATACACACATAGATATATACACACATAGATATATACACACATAGATATATACACACATAGATATATACACATAGATATATACACATAGATATACACACATAGATATATACACATAGATATACACACATAGATATATACACACATAGATATATACACATAGATATATACACATAGATATATACACACATAGATATATACACATATAGATATACACACATAGATATATACACACATAGATATATACACATAGATATACACACATAGATATACACACATAGATATATACACATATAGATATACACACATAGATATATACACACATATAGATATACACACATAGATATATACACACATAGATATATACACATAGATATATACACATAGATATATACACATAGATATATACACATAGATATATACACATAGATATACACATATAGATATACACACATAGATATATACACATAGATATATACACATAGATATACACACATATAGATATACACACATAGATATATACACACATAGATATATACACACACACATATATACACACATAGATATACACACACATAGATATACACACACATAGATGTATACACATAGATATATACACAGATATATACACACACATAGATATATACAATTAGAATGTTTGTTCCCGCTCTTCCTGATGAGGTTTTATGTCTGAACTTAACTCATTAATTCCCAAAGTGACGTATACTAATCATCCTAATATGGAATATGTTTACTACTAATGTTACATATATGTCAAAATACAGATCTTTGGGAATAAAAATAATTATTCTGATTAAAAATGTCAATGCTATAACACACATCATTTTCCTATAAGGACAAATGGTATGGGTTTTCATGGATTAAATGACTTTTCAATCCTTTGTGTCCGTTGTGTGGATTTCAAAAAATGAAAAACGATTACTTCTAATTACTTCCATAACTTCTCAGAATATGAGGTGTTGTGGAACCTGGAGAGGTGTGAACACGTCTCCTTAAGGAGTGAATTTTAAAGTAAAGTTTTTCTGTGTTTTTCAGGTGGAGGAGACGGTGGAGTGGCTGAGCGACTACTTCGCGCGGAGCCGCCTCGGTAAAGCCGACCTCCGCAGCTTCGGCCTCTACTCGGCGTGGACGCCGTACGTGGGCGAGGTCGTGACCTTCTGGGAACACCTGGTCGCCGGTTTGATCAACGCGTCGCTGGGCAGCTGCTGCAGAGAACCGGTGGGCAGCGGCAGAACCATGAAAGGTACGATTCTGCTATCAGGACGTTAGGGTGGGTAATACAGCGGTTCTGAGAATAGGGGCTGTGCCCCCTAGGGGAGGCGTGGTGCTACTGCAGGGAGGGCACGGCCATTTTTTAAAAATTGGTATTTGTTTATTATTATGTATTTTTGCGGTAATTTTGCAGTAATTGGTCAAATATCTCTTATGTACAAAAAGGGCAGAAGGGGCCTGGCGAAAAAGAGGAACCCGTGGCCTAATATATGATAAACTGTGCTGGAAGTTTAAGCAAATGCATATAAAACAGACCAAGGTGCAATAGTTAGAATGCAGAAAAGAGTTATTAGGATTATAAATAAAAGCAGGATACCGTGATTCTGCAAATCAGCTTTTTATTTACTTAGGATCTCATACCTTAAAATATTCAAAAACATTATGAATTCAGGTATTAAATAAGATAATTCTGGTTTCTTTCATAAAACCTTACAGGGGATTTATAATTAAAGGAGGTTTTTAAGAACTAATCTCAAATACACAGGTTAGTTTTGAAGGTAAATGATGGACTAAATGAGGAAATAAAGACGTGTAATTCTATGTTGAGTTTTGAAGACTTAAAAAAATAAAGAATAAAATAATCAAAAGTTATATTTAAATGTAATTGAATGTGTTTTTTTTGTTTAAGCTATTAATAATATTAATATTATAGAGACTATTTTGTAACTGATATTTTATTGTAAATTACGCCTGTGATGGTACAGAACAGACTTTTGGAAATAACTTTTGAACAAAGACAATTTGGTTAAGAAATAATTTTATTCTATTATACAAATATGATTTTATTTTGTGTAATATGATGTGAGCACAGACTCGAAATATATATAATGACAAAAATGTCAAAGAACAGCAGGTGTATGATTTATGATGTGAATTATGTAATTATTCAGAGACTGTTCATTTCTTCACTAAAACTAGAAACTTGAGCAATATCTGGTTTAATATATATTTCCATTTCTACTATCCTCAGCACATGAATATTTTTCTTTTCATTCAGCTGCTACAAAATCTTTATTTTTAACTTTTTAACGTTGTTTTGTACTTGGTGGAGCATACATTTACATTTTTTACATGAGTTGGAAACTACTTTCAAATAAAGAAATTTGGTTAATAAATAAAATGCAGAAATAAAACTTTACTACAGCTTATTTCTTTTTTAGTTTACTGTTACAAATGTGCTTTTATTTAGTTTTAGTCTTAGAATTCACCAGATTTTTTTTTTTTATTTCCATGCTTCTTTTTAGTCGTATCTATTCAGATTCGTGTTTTCTCAGCTCTTCAGGAGCTGCACAGTAAGATCGTGAAGTTGTTCAAGCCGTGGATTTTCCCCCTGGACGCTGATGATGGAGGGTCAGTACCACACAGACGGTGCTTTTAACACGTTGAAACACTTTGAAACGCTTTGATACACTTTGAAACACTTTGAAACACTTTGAAACACTTTGAAACACTTTGAAACGCTTTGAAACAATTCGAAAGATTTGAAATACTTTTTTTTAACACTTTGAAACACTTTCTAACACATTGAAACACATTTAAAAGCTTTTAAACATGAAACCGATGTGAGCACAGACTCAAGGAACGACAAATATTATATATATATATATATTAATCTTCATGATTAATTTCTTTCAGATGCAACAACTGCTCCTTTTTGCAGATATGGTTAGACTGAGCCTGAGCCAAAAGTAGGATTTTTTTTATGAATTTCTGAAGCACATAATACATCACACAAAAAAGAGAAAAAGTTGACACCACCCTGAAAGAAAAGAACATTCTTACAGGTTTCCTACGAGGTTTAAGAAAAGCATTATGACTTTGGAAATAACACCTAAGATAAGATAAGATATGACTTTATTGATCCCATAACGGGGAAATTTGTCTGTTACTGCAGTGTACAGAGTAAAGACAAGAAAATAAAAGCTAAAGAAATAAAAGCTATAAAAAATAAAAATACACAACACTATGTATAAAATTCGTAGAATTTGTTGATCAGCATACACAGTATGTATTATGGACATAGAATGGAGAAAATAATAGCACTAATAAAAAGCAAGATAAAAGAAAAAGAAAAAAGTATGCATAAGCAAAGCATATATACATACCTACATACATACACATACACATACAAAGCTAATGCATACTTAAGGTGCAGGATGTGTGTGTAGAGAAAAGTGACTACAGTGAGTTATAAAGTCTTATTGCTGTCGGGATGAATGATCTGCAGAAGCGCTCCTTCTTGCAGCGAGGGTGTTTGAGTCTCTGAAAAGACTTGAATTTTCATACAAGTCTTAAAATTTAAACAAAACTTCTCCTTTGTCAAACACTAATATTTAGATTTTGTTCAAGAACCTAAGTGTGGAACCCTGTGGTAACTAGTTCACTTCTTGAACTGTAAATCAGCCTCTTATGGCCACAGGTTTCTACTGTGATGCTGAGAGATGCTGAGTTTTTTACTTCCCGGGGAAGAGGGAAAAAACCCAAAGAGAAGGTCGATATATCCGTGTTTTTTGTGTCTCAGGAACCTGAAGTGTTACCCGTGGCTGGAGACGGACGCTGCAGCAGCAGGACGACTGATCGGCCTCTTCAGCCAAATCACAGACACCCTGCACCACAGATTCAGAGGTGGGTTACAGCCATTTAATCAAAAACCCATTTAATGATCGATTAGTTGGGTCTACGTTGAAGAGGTGCAGCTGTCTTTTTTATTATATACTATATTCAATTATATTGTCATTATTTATTTTATATCTTTATTTTCTTGCATTTATCTGCTGTTCCTAATGCAATTTCCCACTGTGGGTCAAATAAAAGGATTATTAATCAATTAATCAATCAATCGATCAAAACTGTGATGTGGTGTAATCATAAAACCTAGAAATGATAGATTAACTCCGTAAAAGAGTTAAAAAGCAACAAAAAAAACAATAAAAACTCATAAGGAAGAGTCTGGGGGAACCAAAGTTCTTGTTACACCCAGTGATCATGTGATCACATGACACCACCCACATGACTCAAATCATAACAGTATATATACACATGCAAGAAAAAAAGAAAAGAAAATATTTTGATATGCACCAGAAAATTATTTTTTAATGATTAAAAGTAGATTGAATATTGTTTAAGAAATTTTAAAGATCCATTTAAGAGTGATTTATTTTATTTATTTTTAATTTTTTACCTTTTAAGGGATGTTGTGTTGCTTTTGTACAAACTGTAAAACCCATTGGGGCAAATCTGGGATTTGTGATTCTGGGCTGAACAAATGAATTGAATTAATTTGAGAGCGAGAGAGAAATACTTTTAAATATAAAGATAAATGTGGTAATAGGCCTATTTATGTCATAAAATCTTAATATTTGGGAAAAAAAAAATTATTAAATTACTGTATTTTCACGACTATAAGGCACCATACCAAAAGGCTCAGTCTCTCAGTTCTCTGTGTCATTACTGTGTTTAACACACACACTTAACTATTGCTCTGTGATCCACTGATCAAGTGTTTGCTCTGTGATCCACTGATCCAGTCTCTGCTCTGTGATCCACTGATCCAGTCTTTGCTCTGTGATCCACTGATCCAGTCTCTGCTCTGTGATCCACTGATCCAGTCTCTGCTCTGTGATCCACTGATCCAGTCTTTGCTCTGTGATCCACTGATCCAGTCTTTTCTCTGTGATCCACTGATCCAGTCTCTGCTCTGTGATCCACTGATCCAGTCTGTGCTCTGTGATCCACTGATCCAGTCTTTGCTCTGTGATCCACTGATCCAGTCTCTGCTCTGTGATCCACTGATCTAGTCTCTGCTCTGTGATCCACTGATCCAGTCTTTGCTCTGTGATCCACTGATCCAGTCTCTGCTCTGTGATCCACTGATCCAGTCTTTCCTCCAACTCGTACCACCTGTCTTCTGTCTTAAACTCAGCTGTGTAGCTGATTTCCTTCAGTTTAAACTGTGCTTTATCAGCGTGTCTCTTTACCATTTTCAGGTTGTTAAAACAACAATGTTCTGCATAACGCACATCCCCGTTATTTTATCTACAATCCATGCCCACACTTCCCTACATACATACATAGGGAGCACCAACATTTTGAAGAAAATAGAAGACTTTTAATGTGGCCTTATAGTCGTGAAAATACGGTAATAGGACTCTTGTCAACTAACATGAAAATCTCCATATCGTATAACCAGTAAAAGTGATGCATCGCTGACCATGTGCGTGTGTCACCAGATCGCCTGCTCCCCGACCAGCGGGGGGCGCTGTGGCTGACCATGATGCAGTACTGCGACAGCTGCACCTCCCCCCGGACCCCCGAGTACCTGCTGTACCTGCACCACACGCACCTGCGCGGCCTGGCGTGGCGACACCTGCAGCCCGACACCCGCCTCATGGAGCAGCTCTTCAACGTGGGTCCATGGGGGGCGGGGGGGTTAATATGAGACCTCGGATCCTTGGGGGCGGGGCCACTGGATCCTATTATTAGCCGGACTTCCTGTAATTATGGTCTCAGCTCCCTGCACCGAGCTGGAAGATCTGGAGAATCTGTTCATGTTGATGACAAAATACTGAGAATTAATCTATGATCTATAATCAGCTGCTGTTCTAGTGATTGAATTTTAGATTTATATCCATCTTGTAATGGTTACACCATTTTTCATTCATAGAATCTGAATATTTATGATTTTCCTACCTTTAAACATATAGATTAAAGATTAACCATTTAGGAATAAGTAAAATATCTTGTTTTTGTGCAATTTATCCAATATTAAGAAGAATGTTCATATTCCACTGGCAGATAATTCACTTATGTGATATGTTTTTTGTCAATTTGTTCTTGTTATAAGAAAATAAGACTGACATTTTATCTTGTAGCACTGGCTTTATTTTAATCAGTTTGTTCTTTTTATTTAGGTAAATCTGTCTTTAAAAAAGACCTAATTAACCCGTATCAGGAAAAAAAATAAATAAAATGTTCTTTAAAAAAAAAAGATTAAATTCCTTATAATCCTTGATAATATTTTAAGTTTTTCAGCTTGAGTCTTCTCCATTTGGCTCAGTTTTATCTTGTTTTAAGAAAATAAGATCTTATTGCACAAGCCGATAATTTTGCTTATTAATTATTATTTTTTTTTACAATCAATTTGTTGTTTTTCTTTAGGAAAAAAATGTTCTTAAAACAAGATTAAATACACCCACATCAGGAAAATAGTGCTTCTGAAAAAACTAAAATTTAAGTTCCAGAAGATGAAGAAAGTGGAACAAGATAATTCTACTCGATATTACACTAATTGTATGAAAGACAATGGTTTTTCAGTTTTTGCAGGGTCTTCCTCATTTAGGTCAAATTTATCTTGTTTTAAGAAAACATAAATATTTTGTTAAAAATGAAGACATTTAAATTGGCTAACATCAAGAAAAAAAGTTGAAACAAGTAAAATTATCTGCCAATTGATTAAGATAATTCTCAATATTAGACTGTTTGTTTTATATCTTTATTTTCTCTCTGCTATTTCCCTGCAGGTGGAGAGAGGAAGTCCCAAGAGCTGCTTCCTGTTCATGGGGGAGGTTTTATGTGAAGTGAACTGGGTCAGCGTCCTCAGTGACCCCCTACAAACACCCCCCACATCAACGGCGTATCCACCTCCACCTGACAATGGAGCCCAGAAGGAATCACACACCATGTTGGTCTACCTGTTGTACATGTTGGTGTTTCTGGCAAAAGAAGAGCAGCTGCTGAATCAACAGGTGAGTCCAGCTAAAAAAAAACAGTTAAAACTCCCAATAAACAGACCTTAACATGTAGCTGAAAACCAGCTGATCTGCAGCAGCTGTCATACCTGTCACACTAACAAATACGTCATAAAACACAGAGCAGCAGCCAGGAGCATGGAGGAAGGCAGCACCACAGCTATGAGCATTAACACAATGTGATGGAGAAGTCAGTACTGACCCAGACTGAACCTTAAGGACTACAGTCCTGCTTTTATTTTACCAATCAACACCATTTAAGCAGCAGCTTTGGAGAATATTCTGCAGCTGCTACTAGTGTGGACTGAATGGATGAAACAAAGTGTTAGGAAATGATGGAATTTAGAGGCTGTCACCTCAATACTAAACCCTGGTTGATAAGGAGTAAAAACTGGAGAAAAAGATAGATCTGATGCTTAGTTTGAATATATCATCCACACAATAGTGGAAATTAGTAATAATTTTACTAATGAGAGCATATAAAGAGTGAAAAGTACTGGTCCAAGTATAGAACCTTGTGGAACTCCATAACTTTTGTATTTAGAGGCTGTCACTTCAATACTAAACCCTGGTTGGATAAGGATCAAAAACTGGATAAAAGGATGAATCTGATGCTTAGTTTGATGTTAAAACTGATAAAATAATTGTTTAATTTATCTGGTTCTTCTATGGGATTTGAAAATAAATTTGACAGATAACCATGAACTTTCTATATATATATATATATATATATATATATATAATTTTTCTGACCCCCCCCCCTTCCAGGACTCCCCTCTCCTCAGCCTCTTGGTCCAGTCCACCTCGCTGCCCTGGCACCAGCTGGACCTGTCCTCGTACCAGGGCATTCTGGGATACGTAGGCACCCACTACCCCCCCTCCCTGCTGCTCAGCTCAGATTCTGCCCTTCAGCTGCTGCTAAAGTCGCTGCGCGGCGCCGCCGGCCTCCAGCCCCGCCCCCACGGCGCCCCCCACAGGGTGAGCACCAGATAACCTCCACCCACCCACCCACACAGTGAGTCAGACATTTCTAATAAATTAGCCACTGGAATTCCATAAATAAAGAAATGAACGCTGCTCATAGGTGAGATGAGAGTTTAAAAGGAGAGTTTAGACTCATGGAGCCACCAGGTCTTATTTAATATAAGATGAATTACATGTATTTATATGTATGTTTATATATTTATAGCCAGTGCTGTGTTTCTCAGCCACTTTAGAGTAATGAGCTAATTACCTCTCTGGTGGTTGTAGCAGCAGAAGGAACTTTTATGCATCAATTAATAATTCTGCAAAGTCGGACTTTGGCAAGAAGAACAGGATCCTCTTCCAAACCGTACTGTACTCAGGCCTGTGCCAAGATCCACAAATATGTGTTGTTTCCTCTTTCTATTTTCTGTTTTACCCACCACTTGCTTTCTAATAATAGTCTGGTGTTGGCCTCAAATATAGACGCAGCAAAGTCACTATTAGCTGAAGCTTAATAAGACTAACTTAAGCCATTATATTCCCTGCTTGTATATGAAGAAATGCTGGGAACAAAGTCGATGCTCAGTGTCTGAAATTACCTAAAGTTTTCATGGGTTAACTACAAATCATGTTTGGTGAGATGAGAAAGTCAAAAACTTTAAAATCTATAATATAGATTTTACATTCATGTTGGTGTCCATTTGTACCATTTATTTATAAAAACAATGTACATGTACAATGCTACATAACTAAAAAAATTATCAATGAACAGATGAAATGTGCTGAGAATAAAAAGGTATTTGACCAGATATTATTTACATGAAATGAAGGATTTATGTTAGACTGTCTCTGAATAATTATGTAAAATAAACACACACATGCACATGACATGAGAAATTAAAAGACTTTTTAAAATACAGTTTTAAGAAGCATTCATCAGGTCTTTCTGAAAATGTAGATTTTATTTTTATGTTTGTTTCTTGTCATTTAAAAGTCCTTTTGTACCATTTTCACACAGATTTTGCATTTTTTTTACATGAAATGTCAAATATTGTAACAGAAAAAATTATAAATTATAAATATTTAATCCACCAACAATATAAAACTAGTTGATAACATGTGTTTTATAAAAAATGTGGTTACACCACATGACATTGTGGTTCTCAAACTGGGGTCCGGGGACCCTGGGGGGTCCATGAGGAGGTGCCCGGAAAATAAATTGAATAAATTAATTTAAATTTGAATTTGAATTTGAATTTGAATTTGAATTTGAATTTGAATTTGAATTTGAATTTGAATTTGAATTTTACAGTAACACAAAGAAGCACCAACATTTTCATGATTTAAACTAAATAGATCAATTTGTTCAATAGTTTTTTGACTCTGTCCCTTTAAATAGACAATCTTAAGGTTTATTTCTGTATTTATTTATTCCGTGTCAGGAGGAGACGCTGAAGGCGTCGGCCTTCGTCAGCTGGTGTGTTCAGTCTCTCGTGACTCTGGAGCAGGGAGGCAGCGTCAGCCTCAACGTCCTGGAGACGCAGCTGGAGACGCTGCTGGAGGGCGTGGTCACCTTCAACCCGCCAGGTGAGCCCCGCCCCCTTCACCTTCACCTTCGTCCCTATCACGCCGTCATCTCTCACTACGTCTTTTATTTTTGAATATCTCTCCAGAAACGGGTCTGGAGCAGCGGCACATGGCGTTCTGCAGCCTGTTCAGCGACGCCTTGGCCCTGCTCAATGGCGTGGGCGTGTCCTCGGGCGAGGCCCTCGCCGCCGGCGTCATCGCCTGGCTGGACAGGAAGGGGCGGGGCTTCCCCATCCTGCCGCTGCTCACGGCGTGTTCCCGCTGCCTGGCGTCGGTGCGTCACATGACGCGCATCATGGAGGCGTGCATCACCGCCTACTTCAACCATGGTACGAAAACCAGGAATTCATGTGTGTCTGATTATTATAATTTACTGTTATTGTGTCTGAATCACATGTTTAGCTAGTTAAACACAGAGAAACTGAAGTCAGAGCATGAAATCCTTATTAAATCAAATTCTTGCATTTGTTTGCACTGAGAAAACTTTAATCACTAAAAAAGGGAAGATATCTTCTCTAATATTGATTTGAATTATCTGATTGCACTGGCAAATATTTTTTCTTTTAGTCAAAATAATATTTTTTGATAAAATGGGATTAAATTGGCTAAACTCAAGGAAAAAAAATTAAGCATTTAGTCACACTCGAATAGGGGAAACGTAATTCTCATATAACACAGACAGTTTTTGCAATATTGAATAGAATTATCTTATTCCAATGGCAGACAGTTTATTCTTCTTTTTATTTCTTGATTTTAATCAATTTTATTTTTTAAAAGTGTTTTCCCCCTATTTGGGTTGTTTTAAGAAAACAAGACTTACATTTTATTAGAAAATAAAATTAAAATTAAATTAGAAATTTAATAAAATAATAAGAAAAAAATTGGCTTGAAATTAACAAACCATTTGAAACTATTTTACGAGAAGGAAAATATATATATATATATATATATATATATATATATATATATATATATATATATATATATATATATATATATATATATATATATGTATATATATGTGTGTATATATATATGTATGTGTATATGTGTATATGTATATATATATATATATATATGTGTGTATATATGTATATATATGTATGTATATGTATATATATTTTATAGAGAGAGAGACATTAGATGGATAGATATATAAATATGTTTATTTAATTTAATTTAATGTTCTTTAAATTTCTCTCATTTATCAAAAACATTCATTGTGATATCAGGGCTTCCACTGATTAAATTTACATTAGGTATAAATAGACTTTAATTATCAGAAAGGAGAAATGTGCCTGTTAACAGGATTCACTGAGTCAAACCCATCAGAGCAATAATCCATGTGGTTATTTCTGCCCCCCAGCTGAGGAGGAGTGTGTGGGGTGGGGTCCAGTGTTGGCGTCGCTGCAGGTGCCTGAACTCACCGTGGAGGACTTCCTGTCAGAGAGCCAATCAGGAGGCAGCTTCCTGACGCTCTACGGCTTCATCCTCCAGCGCCTCAACGCTGAGAGCACGGCGGCCAATGAGAGGAGGACGCTGGCGCTGATCAACACGTGGACCAATCAGGTCTTCCCCAGGTCTGGACCCATCATCCTCTCTGTCTTTTCATTTTTTTTTCAGAAGTTCCATTAGTTGGATTTTGCACTAACAAATGGATTTAACCAGGGGGAAAAAATGCTATAATATTTTATTGGACTATGAAACATGCGTTAATTATTGAAAAATTATGCCCCCTCCATGTGGGCGTGGCCTGTGGATAATGGATTTTGACAGACAGCTAGTAGCTCCATGCTAGCCAATAAGTCCTTTCTCACCACTTGTTCCAAATTTGTCTAAAGCCAGTCCATTTTTAACATTCTGATGGTTAAAATCAGGCCTAATGGTTGATAACGAGACGTAAGTTTTTGTAGCTAGTTTTTCCCTCATTTGCCTTATGAATATAAATATAAAACTTTATTCATATAACACATTTGAACAACAAGGTAATTGTAAGAAAGTGCTCTACACATTAAACATTATCATTAAAAGCATCAATATACATTTGAAATAAAAATGTTATTTAAAAAATTGGAAAAATTATTTGAAATTAGGTACGATTAAAAATAAAAAAAATTGCAAATAAATCAAGAATAAAGTTTCAGTGCAGTGAAAATTAATTAAGAAATTACATCAGTTCTCTGGGAGTTTGTTCTGAGTTGCAACAGACCTGTAGTTTTCTGGGAGTTTGTTCTTAGTTGCAACAGACCTGTAGTTCTCTAGGAGTTTGGTATTAGTTTCCCAGACCTGTAGTTCTCTGGGAGTTTGTTCTTACATTCACAGACCTGTAGTTCGCTGGGAGTTTGTTCCACAGCCATGTGGCCTAGAAACTGAGCGCTGCTGCTCCACTACTATCATTACTTTTAATAACATGTCAATACAACATTTACTGTTTATTGTCCATTCCCCAATCAATAAAATGGTATTTTCCCCTCTGACTACAGTACACAACATTGACCCGTCTGGTGTCAGGAGGTTAAAATCTCTTTGCTTCACAGTGGTCCTGGGGATGAAGCCAAGCTGTTTCTTTGGTGGCATAAAGCGATGAATCTGTCGGTGGAGCAGCTGCAGCCTCAGGCTGGGCTCAGCGAGGTGTCCGGCGTGGTCCTGGGTTTGTTGAGGCTCCAGACCAGGCTGCTTCAGCTGGGAGAAGAAAGGACCAACTCAGGACTGCTGGGGGCCATCGGCCTCGGGAAGAGGTCCCCTGTTTCTAATAGGTGAGCCACTTTTTTTGTTAAAATAAAGCAGCTGGGTCGTGATAAGCCTGGTCTTTAACTTTAACGGGGGTCTGTTTCAGATTCAGGGTGGTGGTCCGTAGTCTGGCAGCGTTCCTCTCAGTCCAGGTTTCTTCAGAAACTGAAGTCCGACTGCAGCCCAGCAGCGAGTTGCAGCTTTCTGCCAAAGCACAGCAGGTAAATACCGTAAATGACCAAATACGGGTTGAGTTTTAGTTAACCCCTGGTTCCTTTTTAAACAGCAGGTGCAGGTGTAGATTTTGATAAATAACTGCTGAGAAGAAAAAAAACATCAAGGAATAAGTCATAACCTGTAACACATGTTTATCTTCTTCTGTTTTTTTCTCAAATGACATTAAAGAACTCCCTCCATAGCAGTGGTTCTCAAATAGTGGAGGCTCCGTCAAGGGGGGCGTGTTTGACCTCACGGAACATGCTTTTTTATTTTTTTATTTAGATTTATTTTTACTGCCCTAGAATAAAGGGCAATTACACCTCCACTACATTAGGGGGCAGCAGAGTGTTCACAGGGAGCATACAGCACAGAGTATGAGTATGAAGTGTAGACACCAAGTGACACCATGAAAACATATTTAACAGGGATGAGAAGACAGGCGGAGAGAGACGGAGATAAAGAGACAAACGAAAGTCTCCCAAAGCTAAGACGAGGAAATATGACGAAGCGTCTGTAGCGCTTGGTTCACTGTGAAAGACCGGTGTGTTACTGAGTCTGAAATGTTGGAGACAAAGACATTAAAGACATTACACC
>JAYKQN010000005.1:28177500-28242500 GCA_036785175.1 Eupleurogrammus muticus
TTTCAGGACTGATAATTGAATCTGGGCAATTTCCAGCAGTGAATTTCTAGTTTAGGAAACTTTTGAAATATATAAAGTTGAGGTCATAAAATGTATAAATTATGGTTCTCAATTATTTTCACTTTACTTCCACCATGACAGAATATAGAACCATGTGTGTAGAAGATTGATATAATTTAAAATAAATTCATGTATTTAAATTAGAAGTATTTATTTCCTATGTTTTGTGTTATATTTGCCTTTTCTATATGAATGTATATCATTTAATTTAAAATAAAATAATGATTATATATATTATATTATATATAATTATTATTATTTTCCATTTTATATAATACAGTGGAGAGGAATTTGGTAAGGGAATAAATAAATACATAATTTTAAAATTAAATGGAAAAACAGAAAAATGAAAAATAATACTTCTGAATTAAATAATGTAAATTTAAATAAATTCATTTACTGACGTTTGCTGGTATATTTATTTATGTACTGAGTTTATTATTTTTATATTATATATTTTTCTGGCCTCAGGTTTTCTACCTTTTTTCTGTTATAAAATGTCTAAAAGCAAAAAATCTTATTGGCTGAGGTTCAGTTTTTGTGATTTTGTGACTTTGGTGTTAAAACCTCTGATTTAAATAAAGTAAAGTGACGTTCTGTATTTAGGTCAAAGCATTAAAACTGGTGTGAATGGTTTCCTGGTTTATTTGGAGTATTTGAAGTATTTTCGAGGTATTTTGTGTATTTATAACCCACATCCCAGAATATCTGCGTTTACTTGTGTAAACTCTGTTTGTGGGAGGAATCCCTCCTGTTGCTTAGTAAAGTTTTTTTCTTATTAAAGAGGCTGTTTGACAAATTGCTGCAACAAAAGGACTTGATGTGACTTAAATGACAGCAGAGTTGAACCCGTGAAGCTGCAGCGTTAAAATAAAAGGTCAGGGGTCATGTTGAAAAGGAATGGTGTGGGTTCAAGTTGAGGATTCGTGCGGCGTAGGATGTTAAATACATCATCAGTCTTCACGGGGATCAACATGCGTGTGTGTGTGTGTGTGTGTCATCACATGACTCAGCAGCGTTTATACCAGCTCAGTCCACACACACACACACACACACACACACACACTCTTTTATCAGGTGGTTGTTCTTCTATCAGCTCTCCTCTCTCTCTCCTAATAAGACTTGTTTTTGTCGCCCAGTGACGCCTCAGACTTGCCGACTACAGCCAGTCCTGCAGAGGGAGGCATCTTTCCTACATGTGGTCACTTTTCCTGATTCAAATTCATCAGGGAAACTGGATTTGAGAGCAGGCTCAAGTGTTTTGTGATCAGACGTTGGACAAATAAGAGCGTCGCTGTGTGGGGGCTGAGCGCCGCGCTCCACACTGTGTTTTCACACAGGGAAAAAAGCAAAAAAAGGTAATAGAATACATTTCTTCCATGCATGTTTTACGAAAATCCTTAATTGTGCAGATTTTGCAGAGTGATCAGTGAATTAAAATGATTATGGATTGAATGTGCTGCAGAACGTTTTTTTTTTACTATTTCTACTATATTTAAAAAGTAATAAGATTCTTAAGGGGATAATGGATTGAATATAAATATAAATATATATATTTATTATGAAAAAAGTAATGAACATAAATTAATTAAATAATAATAATAAATACATTTGTGAGCTTTTCACACAAGATCAGAAAATGGCACAAGACAGAAAAAAATGTAATAGAATACATATTTTTTTCATGCATGTTCTTAGAAAATCCTTAATTGTGCAGATTTTGCAGAGTGATCAGTTATTTAGCATGATTATGGATGCTGCAGAAAGTTTTTATTATCAGTAATAAGTAATAAATTATAGGATTCTGATAATGAAAGATAAAATCTCATGTTTTCTGCAGGAAAGAATAGGGGAGAAAAGCAAAAAAAAGGCAATAGAATACTTATTTTGTTTAATGCATGTTTTAAAACAACCCTTAATTGTGCAGATTTTTGCAGTGATCAGTGATTCAGCATCATAATGGATGAATGTGCTGCAGAACGTTTTTTATTAGTAATAATAAGTAATAAATTATAGGATTCTGATAATGAAAGAAAAGATCTCATGTTTTCTGCAGGAAACGAATAGGGAAAAAATGCAAAAAAAAAACAACAACCCTTAATTGTGCAGGTTTTTGCAGAGTGATCAGTGATTTGAGATGATTATGTTGGAATGTGCTGCAAAAAGTACATATTATTACCGCTATCTTTTAAAAAGTAATAAGATTCTAATAGTGCAAGATGAAAAAAATTGTGAGCTAGAGAATTAGAATAGGGGAAAAAAGCACAAAAAGGTCAAATAATCCTTATTTTGTTTCATGCATGTTTTAAAACAACCATTAATTGTGCAGATTTTTAAGAGATTTAAGATTTTTTTAAGATGATTTAAAAAAAAAAAAAAAAAAAAAAGTAATACCATTCTAATAATGAAAGATAAAAAAAAAAATATGAGCTAGAGAATAAGAATAGGGGAAAAAGCAAAAAATAATACTTATTTTGTTTCGTGCATGTTTTAAAATGTGCAGATTTTGCAGCCAAAGCAAAAGGATGGTGGTAGTAAAGAGGTGAACGTGCGCCTCCAGTCCTGTTTACCGCCCTATCCTTGGGGGGTTCTGGGTTCTGGGTTCTGGGTTCTGGGTTCTGGGGTTCTGGGTTCTGGGCTCTGGGTTCTGGGTTCTGGGTTCTGGGTTCTGGGGTTCTGTGTTCTGGGTTCTGGGGTTCTGGGTTCTGGGTTCTGGGTTCTGGGTTCTGGGCTGGTCCACGGCTGCAGCCCGCAGTCATTCTCCGGTTTTTCCGGTAACGTCAGCTGCGCGTCGCCGTTCGCTCACCGCTTATTTGCAGCTTGTGACGCGTCCTGACGTCAGTTCATAAGCAGCCAGCGGCTCCGAGGAAGCAGAACCAGGAGCAGAACCAGGAGCAGAACCAGGAGCAGAACCAGGAGCAGAACCAGCAGAACCAGCAGAACCGGCAGCATGAGCCTGAGCCGCGCGTCCTGGTCGGATCAATCCTCATAACCATCGATTATCCTCATCGGTAATAACCCGATCCTCCGCTGATAGGAACAGCTTCATGACCCAGTGATGTTGGTGTGTTTGTCCGTGAATCCGGGTTTCCGTGCGCTCTCGTCTCCAAAGCGGAGATTCCTGTTTCTGCTGTTTCTGCTGTTTCTGCTGTTTTCTGCTGTTTTCTGCTGTTTTCTACTGTTTCTGCTGTTTTCTGCTGGGCAGTAAATCTGATCCATACAGGCTCAGCTCAGCCAGAAAGAAAAGCAGCCATAAAATCTCTTCATGTTAAAGGCTCAGTTCACCCCAAATTAAAAAACCCTCCTGGTACCTGTAGAGCTGATCTGTAGGTGGCAGAGTTCAGAGCAACAGAAACCAGATGACTCTGGGCCTGTGGCGCTCCAGGCTAAAAAGAAACCATGACCCCGCTCACCCAAAATAATCCACAGACGAGCAGCTTTCCTAGAGCGACTGTTTCCTTCTCTCAACCAGCGCACGTGGTTTCAGTCTGCGACGCGGGGCGTAGTTCAGTGGAAAGAAAATAGTCCCTACGGGGTAACTTTATTTATTCTTTCATGACGAGGTCGGAGTGACGGGGTCATGGGTTCAGGACAGAGTCTCTGTTGTATCGAAAGAGATCGAAAAAACGCGATTTCGGGCAACGAGATCTTGCCAAGTTCTTCAGTTGTAAGAACTTTATGTATAATATGGTACTTGGTAATAAATAGGACGACATCTGACATCAATTCTTGGCTTTAGTTTTCATTCTTGCGTTAGAGCCGTGGTTCTCAAATCGTGGGACAAGCCCCCCTGGGGGGCGTGAGCCTCTGTTAAGGGGGGGGGGGGTGTTAGACCTCGGGGAACATGCTTTTTTATTTTATTGTTTAGATTTATTTTTTACTGTCCTAGAATAAAGTGCAATTGCACCTCCACTACATTAGGGGGCAGCAGAGTGTTGACAGGGAGCATACAGCACAGAGTATGAGTATGAAGTGTAGACACCAAGTGACACCATGAAAACATATTTAACAGGGATGAGAAGACAGGCGGAGAGAGACGGAGATAAAGAGACAAACGAAAGTCTCCCAAAGCTAAGACGAGGAAATATGAAGAAGCGTCTGTAGCGCTTGGTTCACTGTGAAAGACCGGTGTGTTACTGAGTCTGAAATGTTGGAGACAGAGAAATTAAAGACATTACACCACAATCACTGATAAGACCATTTATGTAGTTTTATTTTTCAGTATCATATGGTTTGACATGGTCAGTCAGAAATGTTTAATTAAGGATTTAATTTTATTTTTTAATTTCAGATGCACTTTAAATCTTTTCTGTTAGTTCATAAAACTATTCTTTGTTGTAAGTTGGTCCATATTTCTTTCTTTTTTATTCTCTTATACGTTCATAAGGACACAGTGTTATACAGAGGTGTATATATATTTGTTGGTGGGAGTTTGAGCAACACAGGCTAAATTCCTTCCAGTTCCATTAGATTCAAGAGAAGCAAAAATGACCCAGAAGGGTAAACAACTCCAGGGATAAGAAGAAAAATATATATATTTTTTGTTTTTTCAGGTGAACTGTCCCTTTAAAGTCTTGCACTTTAGTGAACCATGCACCTCTGCCAGGACAGGACATATATAGAGTCTCTTGCAACTGGTCGGATGATCGACTTATAACAGCAGAACTTTATCTCCCGACAGAGAATCTGACCACGAGCCCGAGTGGAACTGCAAGAAGGGGGGGTCCCGGTCCCGTATGTGTGTGTGTGGTGCCGCCATGGGGAAGGACTACTACAAGACCCTGGGCATCCCCAAGGGCTCCAACGAGGAGGAGATCAAGAAGGCCTACCGGCGCATGGCGCTGCGCTTCCACCCAGACAAGAACAAGGACGCCAACGCCGAGGAGAAGTTCAAGGAGATCGCGGAGGCCTACGAGGTCCTCAGCGACCCCAAGAAGAGGGTCGTCTACGACCAGCTGGGAGAGGAAGGTGAGGGATTCTCTGCTGTCTCTATATTTGTCCTGTCGATGTCTGTATGAGCAAGGGTCATTAGGTGGAAACCAGTCTGAGGGCTTCAGTGTCGCTGTGTGACAGATGCTTTAATCTTTAGGATGCGCCCCTTTTTGTTGTCTTATAAATGGTATGCTCAAGTTGTAAGTAGCACAGTTCCCACTTGTCTTAGTTCTTAGTAAGACCTAGCTGTAACGTCTAGCAGTTTCAGATGGTCCTGTCAGCCATTATTTGCACATAGAAACCAATGAATAAGGGTGATAGCAGGTTCCAGGTCACAAGGCCTTGAGCTGGGACCTGTTTGCACGACCTGTTTGTGTCTGTGTGGGTTTTCTCCAGGCTCCTCTTTTTTAATTGGAGACTGTTAATTGCCCCATAGGTATGAGAGTGAATGGTATATCCATGTCTCTTGCCTGAACGCTGGGATTGGCTCCAGCTGAACCCATTCAGGAACAAGCGAGTATAGAATGAATGAATGAAGCTGTAAATGACCCCATACCACCCATCTCTCCCAGGTCAAGATGTGATCACCAGCTGCTGTAGTTTGCATTTTCTACACTGTCCAGACAGGTGTTTGTTAGGCTATTCTGTCATAATATCTTGTTTTTGTGTGTTGGATTTCATGAATTCTTGCTGTGGGATCTTTTCCCGCCCACGTGGGCTCAGCTCCACTCTCAGCCATAAATGTCTTTTTCTGAACTCTTGTCCCTGCGTCTGCGGTTCATATAAATGTTGTTTTTTAAGGCCGTTGGGCGTATGAGTGTGAGGTTTCATAATCCTTCTTTCTATTTTTTTGTCTCGTTCTCACCCAGGTTTGAAGACCGGCGGCAGCAGCTCTTCGGGCGCTCCCGGCAGCTCCGCGTACCACTACACCTTCCATGGAGACCCCCACGCCACCTTCGCCTCCTTCTTCGGGGGCACCAACCCCTTCGACATGTTTTTCGGCGCCAACCGCAGCCACAGCCGCTCTAACGGCTTCTCGTCCTTCCACAACGACCACGGCAACGAGGCCGAGCAGGACATCGACATGGAGGACGACGACCCCTTTGCCCATTTCGGGAGACAGTTCGGCTTCGGCCCCGGGGGGATGAACAACGGCTTCACAGGCGGGGAGGGCCGCCGGAGGAGGGGGACGCCGTCGGAGCGCCTGGGCGCCGGCAGGAAGCACCAGGACCCGCCGGTGGTCCACGAGCTGAAGGTCTCGCTGGAGGAGATCTTCCACGGCTGCACGAAGCGCATGAAGATCACCCGCCGCCGCCTGAATCCGGACGGGAGGAGCATGAAGACGGAGGACAAGATCCTCAACATCATCATCAAGAAGGGCTGGAAGGAAGGGACCAAGATCACCTTCCCGAAGGAGGGGGACGAGACCCCCGAGAACATTCCCGCTGACATAGCCTTCGTACTTAAAGACAAAGGACACGCCCACTTCAAGAGGGACGGTTCCAATATAATTTATAACTGCAAGATCAATCTGAAAGAGGTGCGTCCGCCCTGTTCCCTCTACTACTATCTGCGTTTCTATCGATTTATCCGTCTTGTCTTTGTCTTGAAGCTCAGTAGATTAGAGGTTGAGTGAACTAGGCAGAACATTTATGGCGAATGTCCAAAAATGGGATATGGTAACACTTCACATTAACTATAGTTGACAAATTATTAATAAATTGCTAGTAAATTACTTGTTTAATACCTGTTAACAGTTACAACCTTTTTTATGGCTTTTTTATAGCTAGCCAAATAGCTAACAAACAAGTTGATGAGTTGTAATTGTTAACTGTAAGTTAATGATTTATAACTTTACCCTAAAATTAGTACTAGATTGTGAACAAGCTACCGTTATAGTGAATTACTCACTGATGACTTGGTAAGTAGGAGTTAATGTCATTGGGACATTATTCTACAGTTGCAACTATTCCTCATTTATTAACTGTTTGTTAATGAGGTAGATGGTCACAATCTCAGACCCATAATAAACACAACCAATGAGCTGACTCACACTTTACAGATCAGTGGTTAATAGATTCAAATCTCTGTTTTACCAAGGAAACACCACAGATGAAATGCTGAACGTGGATTAATTACCACTTTACTAATGATTAACTAGTTATAACAGGTAGTTAATATGAAGTGATTATTTCTGTCCCTTTTATTTCCCATGTGGGCAAACTGCAGATGTGCCAGCAGAGAGGTGTGACTGGAGCTTATAGGGTTGGATTATGTCCTGGGTGGGTGGGCCTTATAAAGCATATTGGAGAATGGGTCTGTGTGTGTGTGTGTGTGTGTGTGTGTGTGTGTGTGTGTGTGTGCAGGATCACTAAGGAACTAAAGAGTCTTGTCACTGCGGTGTCAGGAGAAGCGGCAGGAATGTCTTGTCCTTGTGTGACCGGCGTAGCGCCATCGTCCTCTGATTCTGTCACAAACACACACACACACACACACAAACACACATATGCAGGCAGGCGCATATAAACCTACACATAAAGAGGTGTGCAAATACACACACACAAACACACACACACTCTCAGACTTGCATCTTCAAGTCTAATTGCAAACACGCTGAAGATGGATAGTGGTGTGACTGTGGGGCCATTACTGTGACTGGCAGCCCGCTTAATGAGCCGCTCCCGCGGGGGCATCGGGTCCAGCACAACTCTGGTTCGTCTGCGAGTTACATAAGCGTTCAACGTTCCTGAATGGCCGCCACCGCCGCTTTAGCCCGCCCGTTCGGCCTAAAAGAGCTGGAGACGTCCGGGCGGCCTGTTTGTGCCAAATTTGTGCATTTATTCATGTGAATCACTACAAAAGTGATGCACCGGGAAACGAGCGTCTGCACAGAGCTAATGAGACCACACTGGGGTTCGTTGAGTCAGGAGATGGTTCTCAGCCGAGATGTTTGCACTTTGTTTGCACTGCACGACTCCCACAGCTAAGTCCTCAGTTCACACAGCAGCCAGATAAGAGACTTAAGTCTGATGCAGCTAAAGCAGGGATGGGGAAGGAGGGGGGGTACCCAGGGAATATAAGGGAAGTGGGTCAGATGATTCAGTATCCAAAGCAAATAAGAGCTCATATTCCACGTCTCCGCTGAAATGCTGCAGTAAAAAGAACACAGCAACGCGCTGCAGCCAGACATAATGCAGGCGTCCTGCAGCAGCGGCTGCAGCAGGTCAATTATTCCTGTTGGTCTTATTATTCTTCTTATTACTGATCTGCATGAGGAACTCTGCATGTGCTCATGGGTACAAGAAATAAGAAAAGATATTTTTGTCACGTTTCAGCTCCGGTGTTTGATTTCTGGGTTTAGTTTTATTGCCTGAAACATGGCGGCGGTGAGCAGTCGCTGCAGGAGCTGGCAGGTCTCAGGCCGTCTGACACGTCGCCCCCCCCCCGCATAGACCCCCCCACGCTGGGATCCGTGGATCTCCCCGGCGTTAATGAAACGCTCACAGCTCTCCGCTCGCCCACGTCCAGACACACATGGGTGCTAACTGTAGCTGCTGGGCTCTAATAAAGGAGAAGTGCTGCTCCACCTCTGATACCGATTAAACGCAAATACGTCCAGGCTGCGTGTTCTAACCCGAAAAAAAAACCTGTTCAGGGTAAATATGGAGGAAAGGTGCACTGCAGCAAATGGAATCTCAACAAGTGAAAATGTCTTGTTTCCAACATTTAGTAGAATTATAGCTTGTTTAATGTTTTTTCGTGATTGGGGTCAGTTTGGTCTTTTTAATTTAAGAAAACCATACTATCACTTTCTTTCATCAAATTGAAATAAGCTAAATTATCTGCCAGTAGATTTAGTTCTTAAGTGTCTGATAATTAGTTTATATGAGTAATAAGTCCAATATTGAATTGATAATTTACAATATTGAGTAGAATTATCTTATTCCATTGGAAAATCATTCAATCTTTTTACCATCTTGATTTTGTATAATTTAGTTTTATTTTCATAAAAAACCGATTAGACTAAAATCAAGAAAATAAGTGAAATAAGCTAAAATATCTGTTATAGGAATTTGATCTTGTGTGTAGGTTCTACACACATATACTAAAAATATCTTGTGTTTGGTACAATTAGTCTAAAATTTAGTAGAATTATAGCTTGTTTATTTTTTTGTTCTTAAGGAGAAAATGAAATGTAAGAAAAAAAAACAAGCAGAAAACTTAGAATTAGCTAAAGTTTGTGGCTATAGAATTAGTTTTCCTCAACACAAATACAGTACAATAGTACAATATATTACAGTACAATATATTATATAATAATTATTGTTTCTTTCTCTTATTCCACCAGCAGATAATTTAACTTATTTATTATTTAAGGTTTTTTTTCCTGATTTAGGTCAATTTGGTCTTTTTTTTTTAACTAACATTTTCTTTAAAAAAATAAATTGAGTAAAAACAAGATGAAAACATGAAATAAGCTAAATTATCTGTCAGCACAATTAGTTCTTAGGTGTCTGATATTTAGTAAAAAATTTAAAAATGTGATCAAGTTAGAATGTTTTGTATTTAGTACAATAAGACTCTGTCTTTTTGTCATTTTTTCTCCTGATTTAGGTCAATTTGGTCTTTGTTTGTAAAGAAAACCATTTAACATTTTCTTTTAAAAGAAAGATCAAAAAGAAAACTTGAAATAAGCTAAATTATCTGCCAGTAGAATAAGTTCTTAGGTGTCTGATATTTAGTATATATGAGTAATTAGTCTAATATTGAGTAGAATTATCTTATTCCATTGGCAGATAATTTTATCTTTTTACCAACTTGATTTTTTTTGTATAATTTAGTCTTATTTTCTTTAAAAGATTTATTAGACTAAAATCTGAAAAATAAGTATATCTGTTAATATATTTATCTGTTAATGGAATTCAATCTACAGTAACACAAATACACTGCAAAAAACAATAATCTTGATGGGTAAAAATGTCTTGTTTGGTACAATTAGTCCAATATTTAGTAGAATTATAGCTTCTTTAATATTTTTTCCTGATTGAGGTCAATTTGGTCTCGTTTTGAGGAAAAAATGAAATTTAAATTAAATTAAATCGAGTGGAATTAGTTTTCCTCAACACAAATACAGTACAATAGTACAGTATATTACACTACAATATATTATATAATAATTATTGTTTCTTTCTCTTATTCCACCAGCAGATAATTTAACTTATTTATTATTTAAGTTTTTTTTTTCCTGATTTAGGTCAATTTGATCTTTTTTTTTAACTAACATTTTCTTAAATGAATAAAAAATGAATCAAAAATAAATTGAGTAAAAACAAGATGAAAACATGAAATAAGATAAATTATATGTCGGTAAAATTAGTTCTTAGGTGTCTGATATTTAGTATATAATAATTAGTAATTAGTCCAATATTGAGTATAATCTTATTGATTTTGTATAATTTAGTTGTATTTTTTAAAAAATGTATTAGACTAAAATCAAGGAAAAAAAGTGAAATAAGCTAAATTATCTGTTAATAAAATTCAATTTTAACTGTAGGTTCTACATTAACACAAATACACTGCAAAAAAATTAAAATCTTAATTTAGTCTCATTTTAAGACAACAAAACAAACATTTTTCTTAAACATATAAAGACAGAATTGATTAGAAAAATCAATAAAAAAATTTAAATAAGATGAATTATAGATAAATTAGTGGAATTAGTTCTTTGATGTTTTCACAAACCAACGAATGGATAAACCAACACAAATACAAAAGTATAGGGTGATGGTATTAGTCCAATATTAAGTAAAATTATCGCATTCCATAATTGAACTAATGAAGATTAAAATCAAGATGTAAAAAGATTTTTTTTAAACTGCTGATAAAGAAAACTTGACATAATCTAATTATCTCAACAGATGTTATCAGAATTTAACAGTTAACATTCACTGATAAATAAGATTATTCCCGTTAATTTTTAGTATTTTAATTCAGTTTAGTTTGATTTTTGTTTAATATGCTAATTACAGCTTTTTAGAACATTTATAAATGACTTTCATTTTAACATGTATCTTACTTTTAGCTATTTCAGCAGTTTATCCATAGCCCTGAGCTATCAATTTTCTTCAGTTTTTACTATTGTAACTGATTATCTAATTATTTATTTTACCTATTACAACAACTGTTAACAGATGTTAACAGAATTTAACAGTAAACAGTAGTATTTTATTATTAAGATAATAATTTTAGCAACAGGATTAGCATAACAGGCTATCACCTCTTAACATAAACTATATAATATTTATGCTAGTTTAGCCACAGCCCATAGCTAACTTTTTTCACCTGTTTATCCATTTATTTTTATCTATTACAACAGATGATAAAAGAATTTACCAGTAAACAGTAGTATTTTAGTATTAAGATAGTAATTTTAGCAACAGGATTAGCATAACAGGCTATCACCTTTTAATATGAACTATCCATTATTTATGCTAGTTTAGCCGTAGCCCACAGCTAACTTTTTCAACTGTTTATCCATTTATTTATTATCTATTACAACAGATGTTTAACTGTTTAAAAACAGAATTTAACAGTTAATAGAGGCTAATTTATAAGTTTAAGATAATAATTTTAACTCTCTAACAGTTAAATGATTTGCTATTTAGGCTAGTTTAGCCACTGTCGCTAGCTAACTGTTTATCTATTTACTTAAGTTATCTTATTTAATTATGGCTACTTTTAGCTCACCATTAATCCATTATTGTTTTATCAATTTAAATTGATGCGATACTTCATAACTAAATAACTATTTAATTAGATACTTGTTTATTTTAGAAACAATTATTTTTTTCTTTACTAATTGAAAGGTTTTGGCTAACTATTTCAACTGTTTATTGATTTATTTTATCTATTATCTATTATTACAGATGTTAACAGACTTTAACAGTTATCACTAAATGATAAGTTTAACATATTAATTTGGTTTTAATCAATTATCCATCATTGCTTTAGTAATTTTAGCAGTTATGCGATGTTTAGGGCAGATGATTTAAACAGTTTATCTGTTAATTTTAGCTTATTTTAGCCATTTTCTTACTATTTTACCAGATATCCAATATTGCTAGTTATTCCACTAACAATAACGGAAATTAAAAACTTTATGTTAACACTTCTATACAGTTAAATTATCTGTACTTTAAGCTAGTTTAGCTGTTAATAGCTAACTATTTCAGGTGTTTATCCATTAACTTGAGCTAATATAATTTCAGTTAATTTTAGATCATTTATTTATTGTTTTAGCAGTTATTCAGCACTTTAAACAAACCTCTTTATGTTCATCCATTTTAGCTAAATTAAGCTAACTAATAATGTAATATTGGTGCTCAACATGTGTTGTTCAGATATAAACATTACTAACTTTTTTTTCCCAGACAAACTACAAACTTTCCATATTTCTGTCTCCACACCATAATGGTATTTATTCCCTGACCTTATATGGTTTTGTAAATCATTTTAGGACAGCGTTATATAACCAAAGTGGCTTATTCTTCATGATGTTTGTGGAAATAAATAGTTCTTTCTGTTCAGCGGAAATCTGGTGAATAGAAGCTCGCTGTGAAGTCGTGATAGCGACAGGTCGCCGTGTTTGGTTTAGAGCTCGACCGGCTTCATCAGGCATTGTGATAAGGAGGTGAGGCTTAGTGTGTGTGTGTGTGTGTGTGTGTGTGTGTGTGTGTGTGTGTGTGTGTGTTTGCCAGCCCATCTGACAAGCCCTTCCAACTATTTACGAGCTCAGCCGATTCCTGCCTCACTTCATTAGCCGCCGCTATGAGGCCGCTGCTAAAATTAGTCGCCTGTGCAATGGGCAGCCCCCCCTTACACACACACACACACACACACACACACACACACACACACACACAACACACAAAGACGGGAAAACCTTTCCACTGCCAAGTCATGTTTTTCCCAATTTTTCCGTTCCATCAGCTGTTCTGTGGACCCCCCCCAACCCCCCCACTCCACCCCCTCGCCCCCCCCCACAGAGCTGTGGTTGATTCTAAACCGATTCGTCACCGAGGGCCTACTTTCTGTTCTCTTTCACACACCGACTTATTAGGATGACGTACTGCGGGGAAGATAAGCAAAGGTTTTTTTGTTCGTGGAAACATGAAGTCATCGATATATTCATGGCTTTGGCATTTCATTCCTTCTAAAGACATTAACCCTCTCCAGTGTGGAGCCTGAACACATTCAATGGACAGTTGTTCAGGAACTTGTTCATATTTTAGGTGAACTTGAACTGAATGTTCTGTATTTTTCTCTTAATGATCATCAGTGTGAATTCATTCATTCTGGCTACGAACTCTCTCATAGTAGAACTTAGTTCCAGAGTTAGTCAGATTTCACTAGATACTTCCAGGTTAAAAACCCAGCTAAAACTCCCAATAAACAGACCTTAACATGTAGCTGAAAACCAGCTGATCTGGCAGCAGCTGTCATACCTGTCACACTAACAAATACGTCATAAAACACAGAGCAGCAGCCAGGAGCATGGAGGAAGGCAGCACCACAGCTATGAGCATTAACACAATGTGATGGAGAAGTCAGTACTGACCCAGACTGAACCTTAAGGACTACAGTCCTGCTGTTATTTACCAAAAACACCATTTAAGCTGCAGCTTTGGAGAATAATCTGCAGCTGCTACTAGTGTGGACTGAATGGATGAAACAAAGTCCATCCATCCATCCATTTTCTATCCCGCTTATTCCCTTTCGGGGTCGCAGGGGTCTGCTGGAGCCTATCCCAGCGCATTTTATGGCGAGAGGCAGGGGGATACACCCCAGATGGTCGCCAGCCAATCGTGGGGCAATGAAACAAAGTGTTGATGGAATTTAGAGGCTGTCACCTCAATACTAAACCCTGGTTGATAAGGAGTAAAAACTGGAGAAAATTATGAATCAGATGCATAGTTTCAGTTTATCATCCACATAATAGTGAAAATTTGTATTTTTTTTTTCTAATGGGAGCACATAAAGGGTAAAAAAGTGTTGGTTAATACTAAACCATGGTTGGATAAGGATTAAAAAGGAGGTAAACAGATTATTCTTAAGCATAGTTTTAATGTGCCATCCACATAATAGTGGATATTAGTAATAATTTTACTAATGGGAGAATATAATAGTGAAAAGTATTGGTCCGAGCACAGAACCTTGTGGAACTCCACAACTTTTCTATTTAGAAGCTGTCACGTCAATACTAAACCATGGTTGGATAAGGATTAAAAAGGAGGTAAACAGATTATTCTTAAGCATAGTTTCGATGTGTCATCCTTTATAATTGTGGATATTAGTAATAATTTTACTAATGGGAGAATATAATAGTGAAAAGTATTGGTCCGAGCACAGAACCTTGTGGAACTCCACAACTTTTTATTAGGAGGGCTGTCATTTCAAAAGGAAACCATGGTTGGATAAGGATTAAAAACCGGAAAAAAGATTAATCTGATGCGTAGTTTCTTTGGTAGAACTGATAACATAATTGCTGTCTCTGGTTCTCTATGGGCTGTAATGATTTTGACAAAAAAACAGCTCATAGCAACATTAGTGGAGAAAATAGAACTATGAATTAGCTCATTTTTGGAACCATGAATCTATTTCAACAATTTGAATTGTGAACTGAACTGATTCATGTAGAAAGTTTGAGTTTTTTTTCCTGTTACTTATTTTAAGGGAGTTTTTCCTAGTCTGACACGAAATGTTTTGTTTGATTTTGGGGCTGAACAGATAAAACTTGTCTTGACTTGAAAGTGAACTTTCCCACCCCTAACCCCCCCCTCATCCTCTCTTTTCCAGGCGCTGTGTGGCTGCACCGTCAGCATTCCCACGCTGGAGAACCGCGTCATCTCGCTCCCCTGCCACGACATCATCAAGCCGGGCACGGTGAAGCGGCTCCGCGGCGAGGGCCTCCCGTTCCCCAAGAACCCGCTGCAGCGCGGCGACCTCATCGTGGAGTTCTCAGTCCGCTTCCCCGACAGGATCCCCCCCCAGTCCAGAGAGATCATCAGACAGCACCTGCCCCAGTCCTAGGAAGACCCCCCACCCCCCTCCTCCGGACTAATTAAAAAAACGGCCTGATCCCTGATTAAAACACACACACACATTAAAACACCTTCATCCACACTTTCTTCATTCACTTTGACCCTAATTGTACACGGAACAAAAATATGAAACAACACTTTTTGTTTTTGCTCCCTTTTTTATTTTATGAGATGAACTCAAAAATCTAAAACCTTCACACACAAAATTACTATTTCTTTCAAATATTGTTCACAAATGTGTTTTGATTGATTAATAATCCTTTATTTGTCCCATAGTATGGAAATTGCATAGAGAATAATTTATATGTAAAAAATGTATGTATATATATATATATATATATATATATATATATATATATATATAAAAAAGGAGCAAACACAAAACATGTTGGTTTTATATTTTTTTTTCCAGTGTGAGTTATTGCATTAAACAGACGCTGGTGTGTAGGGACCTGAAGGAGGAAGAACGTTACCAGGATGTAATCACACACACACACACACACACACACACACACACACACACACACACACACACACACACAGTGGAGTGGCGCTGAGGACGAGGCTCAGCACAATTGTGGCTTTTACCCGAACTTCTTTTCTTAACTCTGTTTTCTACGGACTTATCAGTGTTTTTTTATGCTGTTCCGACTATTCTGATCCTCGTCTTTTTGTGATAGGATGATGCGTGATATATATATATATATATTTTTAAAAGACACATCTTTCTCTTTTTTTCCAGGATTTCCTTCCAACAGGACTTATTTATTTTACCGTGCGTGTACCAGCAGCTTCAGTGTGTTTGGTGCTTATCTTTGGTTTTAACAGAGAAGAACCTACAAAACACAGTTTAGAACAGAACAGGTGTCAAACTCATTCAGTTCCACATTCAGCGCGATTTCATCTTTAAGAACTGGACTGAACAGGTTAAACCCTACATATAATGTTTCATGTAGAGAAATAAGTTATATAGGTGTAATCCTAATTATACAAAATCTTGATTTTTGTGACAAAAATTAAATGGTACAATTGGATTTTTAAATGACAATAAACCAACACAAAATGTACATTTTTAGATGAATGCTTCTTAAAACTGTATTTTAAAGAGTTTCTGACTTTCTCGTCTTGCTAAACATGATTTATCACTGACCCACATACTTACACTTTTAATTACATTTCAGTTTACAAAATGGACGAGAGGACATGAGATAAAACATGAAATTATCAGTTACTCCTTATTGAAATTAGTTAAACCTCAGCATGTGGAATATCGTGTTTTTTTGTACAATGAGTCTAATACTGAATAGAATTATTATAAAATATCATGTACCAATGGCAGATCACTTTGCTTATTTCACGCTTTATTTTTTTTCTTGAGTTTGGTCATTTAAATCGTGTTTTCATAAAAAAATCTGACTTTTAAATCTCATATTTTGGGGAAAAGTAAGACTTGAAATAAGCAAAATTATTCTGCTAAATACAAGATTTTTTCCTCTGACTATATTTAATTTGTTGCAGCACACTGAACAATATTTAGTTTTTTTTTAAACAGCAAACCAGTTAAAACTGTAGATATTTTATCTCCTGAAAGATTCTCACGTTTCTGTGAAGCAACATTCAGCATCCATGTGGCCTCATGTTTGACCCCTTGATTTAATATATGATCTATCTCCCCCGTTAAATCACTTCCATCCTGATCCACTGACACACACACACACACACACACACACACACACACCTTCACTCTGGACACTTCCTGTCACGTCTCCATGAAAATCCATGGAATGACAATCACTACTGAAACAGCAGCAGCGTCATCGCGGGTAACGAAAGCTGCACACGACACGGTGCTTTTCCTGATCTGAGGGACGTCTATGTGCCTTAACCCGGTGTCACGCCACACACACACACACACACACACACACACACACACACACACACACACACACACACACACAACCAGCCATGCTCAGCGCACAACAGACGATGCTGTTAGACATAAAACATTGGGATGAGGGCGCTGCCCTGTAGAAACAGTGAGTAAACCAGCACCACCGTGTGTGTGTGTGTGTGTGAGGTTTTCATGAAGAATGATGCGTATTTTTTTTTATTTAATTTTTCAGACTTTTCCAGAGGAATCTGAAAACGTGAGCGTGAACAGCGATCAGTCGAGGTTCCTCTGGCAGAGGAAAAAAAAAAAGCAGCTTTGTTGTGTATTTTTCAGCTTTTTTCTCTTGTGCCGTTCGAAGGCGACGTCTCGGTGCTACTGTGCCAAAAAAAAAAAAACAACACACCTTGGTGTCTACTTCCATTGAAATCCTCGAGTTTGTGGTTTGATATCTGCTTCTGTAACAGGGATCTTCAACACTTTGCAGCCCAAGGACCCTTCGACATTTACATGTTGTATAAACTTGCATTTCCTATAATCCCCGGGCCTACAGCACCGTGCAGACTGTAGTCCATTAGTTCCATTCACATTGTTAACGTGCACACGATCACTTTTTAAAAAATTCATCTTTTCAAATAAAATGTTGGATTCCTGTTAATGTGTATTTTCAGAAATATTTTTTTTTTCTTTAAGGTTGAAAAAAAAAAACTAAAAGTATGATGAAATTATAATTTTTGTGTCCACTTGCAGTAACTCTGACGACCCCCTGGGGGGGTCGCGGGCCTCCTGTTGAGGACCCCTGCTCTGTAACATCTGTGAATCCAACTTTGCATCTGTTTTTTTTTTAATTCTATTTTTCCCAAGTAGAACCCTGTTTAGGAGGCAGGTTTTGTAATATTGCACCAGCTGTTCTCTGTGTGGGCTGCAGGGGGCGCTGACCGCCCCCCCAGCCCCTCCTACTGTAGTTTATAGTGATGATAAACTGTGTTTGTGCAGACAGACGTCGCAGGTCATGTATCGTGGGGGGAAAATGTTCTAAATGCACTTTTATGTCATATGAGACACTGACGGAACTGTTGGATGTCAGAGAGACCTGAGTCTGATGAATGTGTGTGTTGCCCCTGGGGGGGCGGCGGGGGGTCCTGGACTGGGGCTGCAGCCTGAGCGTTGATGCCGCTGCTGCTCAGAGACTCGCCGCCACTGCTTCACGTGCATCTGCCCAATATTTATGATCTTTTCAAGAACATAATAAACCAAATGTGTGAACTTCCACAGTGTGATTTTCTCTCGCTCAAGAAATGTCACGACTTTGGTGTCAAAAGGTTTCTGCTTATTTAAAGATTTAATCCTCAAAAACCCAGGAGGGGTCAGAAAAATCTGAAAACTGTATTTTGAATGTAGATCTGGTGCAACTATAATATATAGCTATATTATATATATTTAATATTTATTTACCCTTTAATCACACACGTATCTGTTCTTAACTCTATTAAAGAAATATTATTTAGACATGGTAGAAAACAGCTTAAATATTATATATATTAAAAAAATACAGTATAGGAAAAAGTTGTAAACATATTCTATAATAGTTTCATTCTATGAAAGTCCATAATTGTTCATTTTTGCTTATTGATGCCACATGGAAACAAATCTATTAGAAAGCTTAATCGAAAAATTATAACATTCAAATTCAACTAAATGTAAAACAAAAAAAATACTAAGTTTACTTACTCCAGATAGTGGGTTTCATTATTTTATTTGGTGAACATTTTCAAAATTCTTCCATCCAGAGGAAATGATGCTCACGTGTCAAACGTCCATGAGCAAAAGGTCATGTGACCCCTAAATTATATGTCCTTCAAAATAAAAGCCCCCCTTTTCACACCTATCTGTACAATCGTAGATTTTACATCACTTACATCACTTTTTTTTAGAAAAATGAAGGTAAATTAATTGTCATATGGAAACACTATGAATAGAGGTTAGGAATATAAATTCCTCTGTGCATGAAAGTCTAAATGTGGTGTGTGACACTGTGTTCTGCACACACAGCAGTTTCATAATGTTTTATAAAACATGTTAACTACAAATACCAGAATGAAGCCTTCATACTAACGAGCATTTAAACCTATCAACTGTCTTTTTTTGGAATCTGATGTGAACAAATATTGGTGAAATAGGACTTGGGGTGGAGTTTGGACGTTCTGGTTACAGATAAACACAGACTTTGACCCGTCCTGGTCTGAACGGAGATGGACAGTGGTTCACATCCGTTCGCCGGCGTCGTTTCACGGTAGGAGAAGAACCTGAAAAACAAAATGTTTTCATGTTTAATCCGTTGGCCGAGCTCAGGCGTCATCGCTCAAACTCTTATCGTGCAGGAATCCAGGGCAGGTGATCTGTGTTAGGAGATCATGTGAAACTACTGCAGTGGTTGATAAGAAATACAGTGTGTGTGTGTGTGTGTGTGTGTGTGTGTGTGTGTGTGCATCACATGCTAAGGATATAGCAGGCAATTAAGGCACCATGAGGAGGTTCTGGGATGTGCTGCAGTAACACAGCGCTGTGACTAATGCCATAGAGCTGTATCTGCTATTTGTGGCAATAAGACCAAGTTCACAGGGAGTTTATGTTTCCACTGAAACACACTTTTTAGCTTTCAGGGTAACAAACAAACAGCAAAAAGACTTTCTTTTGTGTATGTAATGTACCTTTTTATTGAGCATTAATGGTAGGTAGATACACAGGACATAGAGCTTAATATAGGCGGCCTTCTCTATGCTTAATTTGTTTTAATTGAACTTTGGTGGGGGGCCCAAGTGAGTGACAGCTGTTCAAATTGTACATAAAGATGAAAAATGCATTGCATTTTGTTAAAAACACACTTAGATATGTTTGTATTTCTTATAGATATTACACATACGTATATACATATTGGATAAAGGTGATTTTTTTGCATATTAGAAAAAAAACACTCATCACAATTATTCAAGTATGTCAATAGCATGTAATCAAATGTATTAAAAACAATTTAAAGTTTACTCAACCCTGATAGTGAGTTGAATTTGTTTTTTCTTTGGTGAAAATTTTCCAAAACCTTTGGTTGTGAGACAATGATGTTCACATGTCAAATGTCCTTGGACAAAAAGGGACTGGTCATGTGACCTCATAAATTGTCCTTCAAAATAAAAGCCCCCTTTATCACACCTAACTGTAAAAACTGATGTTATATCACAGCTCTTAAAAATCAAGATTAAGTAATTGTTGCTATATGGAAACACCATATTTATTGGTTTTAAAATGTATATCCTGTTTTATTATTTTTCATTTCTGTCACTGTTCTTGAGCTGTTAACATGCAGATTTACCCCAAGCTGTGTAAATTAAATTTGCTGTTGCTTGCACATATAATGATGCACACGGCTCCTACTTCCTGCTGCGGTGCAGAAGTTAATGAATTCAGACGTGGGTGATAATCAGTAACAGAGTGTTAAGACGTTTTTTATGACTGGTCCGCTTCCCTAAGAGTCTACATGTGAACATCTCATTACAGTTGAACCTGTCAGCTCCTCACCACTGGAACATGAGCTCCTTCGTGACGCTCCTGACGGGGCAGAGGATGCCGGTGGTGGGGCTGGGCACCTGGAAGAGTTCCCCAGGACAGGTAGAAACGCAAGCCATGTTTCTGGGGGGCGAAATCATGACAATCTCCTTTTTAAACATCTTACAGAATATATTCTTCATGTTCTGGAATGATCCTCAGTGAGATTTAGAGGGTTTTATGGACGAATGAACGTTGCACTGCAGATCATTTAGCTTAGCTTGCTATATAACAGCAACATAAATAGCTTCTTGAGTGACTTCACATGTTGTGGATATATTTGTGTTCCAGGTTTAGTTCCAATAATGTTTGTGGTTGTAGAGATATTCCAGATTTATTGTCATTCACAGCAGGAGAATTGAGAAATAAAGGTATTAAGTGGTTAAGGATCCAGTGGTGCTCCATGTTTCCAGGTGAAGCAGGCCGTGCTGGCAGCTTTGGATTCTGGCTACAGACACATCGATTGTGCAGCTGCGTACAGGAATGAACGGGAGGTGGGAGAAGCTCTGGCTCTCAGGGTCGGACCCGGGAAGGTGAGATATAGCGATATGTTCTAGTATGACCTTTTAAATGCGCGACATACTATAGTATGACTATAGGGGCGGCTGTAGCGCTACATAAATGCAGGCCATTTACCAATAATGACCTTTTTTGAACAGCATACTATATTGGGCGACATAGTATAGTATGACCTTTTTTGAGTGACATAGTATAGTATGACCTTTTTTGAGCGACATAGTATAGTATGACCTTTTTTGAGCCACATAGTATAGTATGACCTTTTTTGGGCGACATAGTATAGTATGACCTTTTTTGAGCCACATAGTATAGTATGACCTTTTTTGGGCAACATACTATAGTATGACCTTTTTTGGGCAACATACTATAGTATGACCTTTTTTGAGCGACATAGTATAGTATGACCTTTTTTGGGCAACATAGTATAGTATGACCTTTTTTGGGCAACATACTATAGTATGACCTTTTTTGGGCAACATACTATAGTATGACCTTTTTTGGGCAACATACTATAGTATGACCTTTTTTGAGCGACATAGTATAGTGTGACCTTTTTTGGGCGACATAGTATAGTATGACCTTTTTTGAGCGAAATACGAAAGTGTGACCTTTTTTGGGCAACATACTATAGTATGACCTTTTTTGAGCGACATAGTATAGTATGACCTTTTTTGACCTTTTTTGAGCGAAATACGAAAGTGTGACCTTTTTTGGGCAACATACTATAGTATGACCTTTTTTGAGCGACATAGTATAGTATGACCTTTTTTGAGCCACATAGTATTGTATGACCTTTTTTGGGCGACATAGTATAGTATGACCTTTTTTGAGCGAAATACGAAAGTGTGACCTTTTTTGGGCAACATACTATAGTATGACCTTTTTTGAGCGACATAGTATAGTATGACCTTTTTTGAGCCACATAGTATAGTATGACCTTTTTTGGGCGACATAGTATAGTATGACCTTTTTTGAGCGACATACGAAAGTGTGACCTTTTTTGGGCGACATAGTATAGTATGACCTTTTTTGAAGAACATACGAAAGTGTGACCTTTTTTGGGCAACATAGTATAGTATGACCTTTTTTGAAGAACATACGAAAGTGTGACCTTTTTTGGGCGACATACTATAGTATGACCTTTTTTGGGTGACATAGTATAGTATGACCTTTTTTGAGCGACATACGAAAGTGTGACCTTTTTTGGGCAACATAGTATAGTATGACCTTTTTTGAGCGAAATACGAAAGTGTGACCTTTTTTGAGTGACATAGTATAGTATGACCTTTTTTGAGCGACATACGATAGTATGACCTTTTTTGAGCGACATACGATAGTATGACCTTTTTTGGGCGACATACTATAGTATGACCTTTTTTGGGCGACATAGTATAGTATGACCTTTTTTGAGCGAAATACGAAAGTGTGACCTTTTTTGGGCAACATAGTATAGTATGACCTTTTTTAAGTGACATAGTATAGTATGACCTTTTTCAGTGACATAGTATAGTATGACCTTTTTTGAGCGAAATACGAAAGTGTGACCTTTTTTGGGCAACATAGTATAGTATGACCTTTTTTGAGCGACATAGTATAGTATGACCTTTTTTGAGCGACATAGTATAGTATGACCTTTTTTAAGTGACATAGTATAGTATGACCTTTTTTGAGTGACATAGTATAGTATGACCTTTTTTGAGCGACATACGAAAGTGTGACCTTTTTTGGGCAACATACGAAAGTGTGACCTTTTTTGGGCGACATACTATAGTATGACCTTTTTTAAGCGACATAGTATAGTATGACCTTTTTTGAGTGACATTCTATAGTATGACCTTTTTTGAGTGACATAGTATAGTATGACGTTTTTTGGGCAACATACTGTAGTATGACCTTTTTTGAGCGACATACGAAAGTGTGACCTTTTTTGGGCGACATACGAAAGTGTGACCTTTTTTGGGCGACATAGTATAGTATGACCTTTTTTGAGCGACATAGTATAGTGTGACCTTTTTTGGGCGACATAGTATAGTATGACCTTTTTTGAGCGAAATACGAAAGTGTGACCTTTTTTGGGCAACATACTATAGTATGACCTTTTTTGAGCGACATAGTATAGTATGACCTTTTTTGACCTTTTTTGAGCGAAATACGAAAGTGTGACCTTTTTTGGGCAACATACTATAGTATGACCTTTTTTGAGCGACATAGTATAGTATGACCTTTTTTGAGCCACATAGTATTGTATGACCTTTTTTGGGCGACATAGTATAGTATGACCTTTTTTGAGCGAAATACGAAAGTGTGACCTTTTTTGGGCAACATACTATAGTATGACCTTTTTTGAGCGACATAGTATAGTATGACCTTTTTTGAGCCACATAGTATAGTATGACCTTTTTTGGGCGACATAGTATAGTATGACCTTTTTTGAGCGACATACGAAAGTGTGACCTTTTTTGGGCGACATAGTATAGTATGACCTTTTTTGAAGAACATACGAAAGTGTGACCTTTTTTGGGCAACATAGTATAGTATGACCTTTTTTGAAGAACATACGAAAGTGTGACCTTTTTTGGGCGACATACTATAGTATGACCTTTTTTGGGCGACATACTATAGTATGACCTTTTTGGGCGACATAGTATAGTATGACCTTTTTTAAGCGACATAGTATAGTATGACCTTTTTTGAGTGACATAGTATAGTATGACCTTTTTTGAGCCACATTGTATAGTATGACCTTTTTTGAGCGAAATACGAAAGTGTGACCTTTTTTGGGCAACATAGTATAGTATGACCTTTTTTGAGCGAAATACGAAAGTGTGACCTTTTTTGGGCAACATAGTATAGTATGACCTTTTTTGAGCCACATAGTATAGTATGACCTTTTTTGAGCGACATACGAAAGTGTGACCTTTTTTGGGCAACATAGTATAGTATGACCTTTTTTGAGCGAAATACGAAAGTGTGACCTTTTTTGAGTGACATACTATAGTATGACCTTTTTTGAGTGACATAGTATAGTATGAGCTTTTTTGAGCGACATACTATAGTATGACCTTTTTTGAGCGACATATTATAGTATGACCTTTTTTGAGCGAAATACGAAAGTGTGACCTTTTTTGAGTGACATACTATAGTATGACCTTTTTTGGGCAACATACTATAGTATGACCTTTTTTGAGTGACATAGTATAGTATGACCTTTTTTGAGCGACATACGATAGTATGACCTTTTTTGGGCGACATACTATAGTATGACCTTTTTTGGGCGACATAGTATAGTATGACCTTTTTTGAGCGAAATACGAAAGTGTGACCTTTTTTGGGCAACATAGTATAGTATGACCTTTTTTAAGTGACATAGTATAGTATGACCTTTTTCAGTGACATAGTATAGTATGACCTTTTTTGAGCGAAATACGAAAGTGTGACCTTTTTTGGGCAACATAGTATAGTATGACCTTTTTTGAGCGACATAGTATAGTATGACCTTTTTTGAGCGACATAGTATAGTATGACCTTTTTTAAGTGACATAGTATAGTATGACCTTTTTTGAGTGACATAGTATAGTATGACCTTTTTTGAGCGACATACGAAAGTGTGACCTTTTTTGGGCAACATACGAAAGTGTGACCTTTTTTGGGCGACATACTATAGTATGACCTTTTTTAAGCGACATAGTATAGTATGACCTTTTTTGAGTGACATTCTATAGTATGACCTTTTTTGAGTGACATAGTATAGTATGACGTTTTTTGGGCAACATACTGTAGTATGACCTTTTTTGAGCGACATACGAAAGTGTGACCTTTTTTGGGCGACATACGAAAGTGTGACCTTTTTTGGGCGACATAGTATAGTATGACCTTTTTTGGGCGACATAGTATAGTATGACCTTTTTTGAGCGAAATACGAAAGTGTGACCTTTTTTGGGCAACATAGTATAGTATGACCTTTTTTAAGTGACATAGTATAGTATGACCTTTTTCAGTGACATAGTATAGTATGACCTTTTTTGAGCGAAATACGAAAGTGTGACCTTTTTTGGGCAACATAGTATAGTATGACCTTTTTTGAGCGACATAGTATAGTATGACCTTTTTTGAGCGACATAGTATAGTATGACCTTTTTTAAGTGACATAGTATAGTATGACCTTTTTTGAGTGACATAGTATAGTATGACCTTTTTTGAGCGACATACGAAAGTGTGACCTTTTTTGGGCAACATACGAAAGTGTGACCTTTTTTGGGCGACATACTATAGTATGACCTTTTTTAAGCGACATAGTATAGTATGACCTTTTTTGAGTGACATTCTATAGTATGACCTTTTTTGAGTGACATAGTATAGTATGACGTTTTTTGGGCAACATACTGTAGTATGACCTTTTTTGAGCGACATACGAAAGTGTGACCTTTTTTGGGCGACATACGAAAGTGTGACCTTTTTTGGGCGACATAGTATAGTATGACCTTTTTTGGGGGACATAGTATAGTATGACCTTTTTTGAAGAACATACGAAAGTGTGACCTTTTTTGGGCGACATACTATAGTATGACCTTTTTTGGGGGACATAGTATAGTATGACCTTTTTTAAGCGACATAGTATAGTATGACCTTTTTTGAGCGAAATACGAAAGTGTGACCTTTTTTGGGCGACATACTATAGTATGACCTTTTTTGAGCGAAATACTATAGTATGACCTTTTTTGAGCGTCGTACTATAGTGTGGTGGTGATGCTGCGTGGCAGCATAATTATGAGATGATTGAGGATAAAATACTAAATATTTCCTTGAATTTATTTAGTTTTTCTCTTTTTTACCTGCAGCCTGTGAGTCGGGAGGAGCTGTTTTTAACGTCTAAACTCTGGAACATGAAGCACGAGCCTGAGGACGTGGAGGAGGCCTGCAGGACCAGTCTGGACCAGCTGGGGGTCTCCTACCTGGACCTGTACCTCATGCACTGGCCCATGGCCTTTCAGTGAGTGAGAGCGTGCGCACACACACACACACACACACACACACACACTTCCTCCTCTGTCCCTCTTCATCCCTTTCTTCCTTCTTCCCCACATTTCCGTCCTTACTCACTCAATCCATTCCTCTTTCCTTCCTTCCTTCTCAAACTAAAGGGTTAAAGGTCCCACGCTGCTGTAGTGGAAAATAGCCTTTGTGTGTTAATGTGTGTGTGTGTTAATGTGTGTTAATGTGTGTGTGTGTGTGTCAGGCGGGGTGAGGAGCTGATCCCCCTCCGGGAGGACGGCAGCGTGCGTTACTCTCACACACACTACCGGGACACGTGGGCGGCCATGGAGACGCTGGTGGACAAAGGCCTGGTGAAGGCCATCGGTTTGTCCAACTTCAACGCCAGACAGACCGATGACATCATCAGCGTGGCCAGACACAAACCTGCCGTCAACCAGGTGGACTTAAACAGGAAGTTGCTGCAGATTTGTTGACATGGAGGACAATCAACAGAACAAAATAACACTATACTGCAAAAATGAATGTGGCCCCTCACTCTGCTTCTCTAACATGTTTCATCTGTTGTAGGTGGAGTGTCATCCGTATCTGTCTCAGACTGATCTGCTGGATCACTGTCGGTCAGTTACGTTTCTTCTTCTCCTTTTTTTTTAATTAATTAATTATACGGTTCGTGGTTAAACGGTGGGGGTCGTGCTGCAGGTCGGCGGGGGTCTGCGTGGCGGCCTACAGCCCCCTGGGCAGCGGGGACAGACCCTGGGCGACCCCCCAGGACCCCAAACTCCTGGAGGATCCACGACTGGCAGCCCTGGCCAGGAGATACAGGAGAACACCTGCCCAGGTTATACTCAGGTAGGGGGGGGGGGGGTCTACACTGCAAAAACTGACACCTGAACAGGTGAGAATATCACACTTATCTGATTCCACTGGCAGATAATTATCTATTTTTAAGTGTTTTTTAATCAGTCTTTTTTAAAGTAACAAACCATGAAAAAAATGGACATAAGTAAAATGATCCGCAAATGGATGAAGATAATACACAATGGAATAATTGGTAGATAATTTCTTATTTTTACCTTAAGCTAAAACACACCCAAATGACCCAAATCAGGAAAAAAACCCTAGAAAAATTCTCTATATATATTATAGTGTATTTGTGTTGCTGAAACTACACATGTTGTTAATGTTAACATTTTATTAAATTAGTCAACCTATTTATTTTTTTAAATTTAAATTCAAACAGGAACACATTTTCTGTCCCAAATCATCAAAAAAAAAAAACTTGAAATAATGATGATAATGATGATAAATGATCTGCCAATGGAATAAGAAATTAAATATTTGACTACTTGTAAGATTGCATTAATGTGTTGTATGAGTGTTAAACCTACACCAAACAATAAAGGAATTCCACTGTAAGAAAATTCTTGATTTTAGTCAATTTAATCTATTTTTAAGAAAAAAATCAAGTCTTTTTTTAAAACGAGACCAAATTGACAGAAAATCAAGACGTTTCCACTTGTTAGCTTCCGGTTCTTGCAGCGCTCCGTGTTCTTCTGCAGGTGGAACGTCCAGAGAGGCGTGGTGTGTCTCCCCAAAAGCGTGACGCCCTCTAGGATCCAGCAGAACCTGCAGGTCTTTGACTTTTCTCTGTCTGAAGACGACATGGAGCTGATCGGATCCTTCAACCGGAACCGGCGCCTCATCGTCCCTACGGTCACCGTGAGTCACGACGCCACAGCACTTAGAAATATCTGTTCATGTGTAAATATAAAAGCAGCCATCGGCAGCCAAAACGTTGACTGCACTAACGCTCCCAGTGGGGCAGCACATGGTGGAACAGACGGTTTTAGATCTTCATGAATCTCTGATATGCAAAGAGGAATGATCCTGTGTCTAGGAGAGAAGGACTGTTAATAGTTAGATGGAGTCCTGCTTTATGCACAATTATGCTTTGTGTGTCAAGATAAATAAAACTGCAGGTCTAACGGAAACTAACATTTTTCTCCCTTCACAGAGGGAAGGCAAGAAAGTGATGAGAGATGCAGAACATCCTCATTTCCCTTTTCATGACCTTTACTGACCCCAAGATTTACCCCGAAGAAAAGAAATTCATCTTCTTTGGGATGAATTTGTTAAAATAAAAGCAAACTGATTTAAACATTTGTTCTGTTGGTTTTGCCTGAATTTCATGACTGTTGCATGTAAATAGTGATCATATGCATTTTTTACTGGGACTGAAACCGAAATTATTTAGAGGATTTGTTCTGAAAACAGGTTTACATGCATACTGGCTTGTAAAATTTCTGGATTTTAACACATCAAGTGTAATCAACCAAAAATTTATTTATTTTGGATGTAATAAATCAAATAGGTTTAGACATTTTTTTCTTGTTATTTCTCAGCAAGTCTGCAGACAATAGAAGTGTTTTATTATTATTATTAACCTGGAGTGACACCATGTGGTCAGTAGAAGAACTGCCTCTGATCACATTGTGTAAAAAAAATAAAACAAAAATAAATATGGAGCTAAAATCTGCAGCGTTGCTGCTCTTCCAACCTGAAGCTAGGTTAACATTAACCAGTGATTAAAAAGAAAATATATAATTCCTTATCGTTTGTCCACCTGATCATTGTCTGCAGAAAAAATAAATAGTGATAAATATTAGAGAATATTTCTGACATTTAGACTCTTGAGTGAGAACAGATACCTTTAATTTGAAAGGACAGACAATTTATCAAGACATTTAAAAACAAACCGATAACACTTCCATTTCGTGAGATTTTATTTTCAACAACATAACCTTGACAAATTTGTAATACCTTTATTATCTGCTACGGTTTATTTATTTAAAAAAAAGAAAAAAAAAAAAGAAGTCATTAGCAATATGTTTTTTTTCTTTTCTTTCTTATAGTCTAGCATAGAATCCCGTCACTAAAGCCATTCATGTAGGTTGTGATATACTGAAAATGAGGCCACTCAATAACACCCGTCCCACCCCCCCACTGAAAAAAGTCTGCGTCAGTCACTCACCTCCGTCCATTCAACACCCCCTCACCCCCACCCACATCAAAGCCAGGGCAAACCAAGCGGCTACATGCTTTCTCCAGGGAAAAAAAGGAAAATCATACAAAACAAAAAAAAAAAAAAAGGGAACACAAGAATGAAGCACAAAGTCCTAAAAATGTGGAATCTGGTGAGAATTTGTACAGGTGTGATCCCGGTACTGACCACTGAGGGGCAGCGGACATTTATCCATACAGGTCGTCTTCGTTGTCCTCGTTGAACAGGGGCCCGCCGCCGGTTCCTCCCGACCCGTGGCTCGGCCCGCTGCCGCCCGCGGTGCTGGAGGGAAACCTGACAAACGGATTCAACTTTTAGCTTCCTGAAAAAGCTGAAATGCAGAGAAACCTGCGTTCGCACCAATGAAAACTCTGGGAAACGGTACCTGAAGCTGCCGAAGCCGCGGCTCTGCTGCAGCGTCTGAGCGAACATCTCGTATTTGCGGATGTCGTTGTCGCTGACGGAGCGACGGGCGAATCGCATCGCCTCCTCGAAGTGGTCCTTCCTGATCTCTGGGACGGGATCGTCCTCCTCCACCTCCTGCAGAGGATGGAAGCAGGTCAGTGACAAGTCAGTTAAAATACAGTTTTAAGAAGCATTCATCAGGTCTCAGTGCGTTTTGTTCACTTCCATGATTCTCAGTCGTCTCTTAAAAAGAGACCAAACATTAAATAAGACATTTAGATTTTAACATTCAGATAAACAGAATATGTATATAATATATTTGCATTGACTAACACAGTAAAGTATTTGTAATAATTGTAAAAATGTTCTATTCTGTACAAATGTAATTTGCTTTGCAAGCGTTGGGGTTGGTGACAACAAGATAAAGTCAAAAATACGGTTTCAAAGCTCATTCATTAGGCCTCTGAAAATGTACGTTTTGTGTTCATGTTAAATATTTAATTCACCTACAACATAAACTAGTTGATAAGCGTTTTTAAATTTACATACACTATTTTTTAGAATTACAGATATAATATGCAGTACAATATTATCTGATTCCATTTAACTTTCTCATGTTTAACAGAAAATTCTAAATGAAATTACCCTAATTTTTTTTTTTTTTTACATTAATTCTAATGACTGGCGTCTACATGGAGGCTGCAGGCTGATGTTAACATACCGTCTTCCTGGGGATTCTTCCGTTTTTTTTTTTTTTTTTTTTTTTTTTTACCTTGTACGATGTGGGGGTCTAATAACAGTGGAAGTTGTGTTGCTTTCATACAAACTAAAGCCCGTTGGGGCAAATCTGTGATTCTGGGCTAAACAAACTGAATTTAAACAGGTAGCGGCAGCCTGAACGGACCATGGCCTGTGGGTTGATCTGCCTCTCCCTCTCTCTGCGGATCTCGTTCTCGATGCTCTCTCTGATCGCCAGTTTACACGCCCGCTGGCAGATCTCCGTCAGGTCGGCTCCCGAGAAGCCGTTGGTCATCTTAGCCAGGAAGTCCAGGTCCACGTCCTGGTGAACCAGCAACAAACAGAGTTAGAGTCCAGAATCTTACCAGAACTTTTCTGATGAGCAGCAGCAGCATTAGGGCTGCAGCCAGGACGTCAAGACCCTTTTTTTTTCCTCCCCAAGTTTTGTCTTTAAGCGACATTTCCAGCCACTTTATAATGATGGTGACAAGGATGCTCATATTTGACTTGTTAAAAGTGAAAGTAAACACTGTGGATGCAACATAAAAGGCGGCATCATCATCAATGAAACAGCAAAAAGATGAAGTGACCAGGCAACGACGAGGCAAGGTTAATATTCAAAGAAAATAGTTTAAAGATGCAGCAACAGACAGGATTAATTCTTATGTCTAAAACTGACCTGAGGTCGCAGCAACATCACAACAGTTACTGTCACCTTTAACAAGTCAAATCTATAAAACCATGATAATCAAGCAGATTTTTATGCATTTGTATTTTCGTTTTTGTGACAAACCTATTTACTTGCTGAACTGCAGCTTAAAGGGAAAAAACGTAAATTTAATTACAGTAATTGTAGCCTAGGCTAAAACAGGTAAACATGCAATGAATAAGGTCAAGTTTAGTCACAGTGTGAAATATCCACCAACTTGTGACCACATTGAATATTAAAGTAGTTGATATCGTGCAAGAAAGCTTTTTTTGTGTCCTATTTAAGGAAAAACTGAGGTGAAATACTCATTTTTAAGTGGAAAATCAAGAAATCCCTTGTTTGACAGAGGTATGAGTAGTTTTGGGTTTACATTTTCAAGCTCTCCGTTCCCTAACCTACACACATCTAGAGCGCCCGTGCCGTCTGACCTTGCTGATGGGGCTCTTGCGCAGGTTGGCCTTCAGGATGCTGATCCTGCTCTTCTCGTCGGGCAGGGGGATGTAGATGAGCTGGTCCAGGCGTCCGGGTCTCAGGATGGCGGGGTCGATGATGTCGGGTCTGTTGGTGGCGCCGATGATGAACACGTTCTTCTTGCTGGACATGCCGTCCATCTCCGTCAGGATCTGGTTGATAACGCGGTCGGCCGCTCCGCCGCCGTCGCCCACGTTGCCACCGCGGGCCTTGGCTATGGAGTCCAGCTCATCGAAGAACAGGACGCACGGGGCGGCCTGGCGAGCCTGGGGGGGGGAAACCACCATGGTTTCACAACGTTTCTGTATAAACAACCCGACGTTCTCGCTGGTTTCGGGACACGGTACCTTGTCGAAGATCTCCCTGACGTTGGCCTCGGACTCTCCGAACCACATGGTGAGCAGCTCGGGGCCTTTGATGGAGATGAAGTTGGCCTGGCACTCGTTGGCGATGGCCTTGGCCAGCAGCGTCTTACCACAGCCGGGGGGGCCGTAGAACAACACGCCTTTGGACGGGGTCATGCCGAACTTCAGGAACTTGTCTGGGTGCTCCACAGGGTACTGGTTTCAAAAGGAGAAACGTTTAGGATACGTCTGTTTGAGATGAGATTCCACTCGTGGACGAGTTCCTACCTGCACCAGCTCCTGCAGCTCCCGCTTGACGTCGTCCAGACCCCCGATGTCCTCCCAGGTGATGTTGGGAACCTCCACCACCGTCTCCCTGAGGGCGGATGGGTTGCTCTGGCTCAGGGCCCACTGCAGGAAGAGGTAGAAGCTGTTAGCGCGTGTTCCAGAGTAACCTGAACAACCCATCGAGTTAAACACAGAACTGGGATTCCAGGAGACGTGATCGTATGATTGTCAAGGTTCGGATATTTTTGGCCAGTTTCTGATCCCATTAGTTTTCTGTGTTTCAACTGTTCACAACCTAAAGATCAGTTTGCCGTTATAGAAGACCGAATCCATTATTAGAATAGTTAGAGATTACGAAATAGTTGGAAACTGATTTTTTTTTTTTTTCAACCATTTTAGATGTTTACTCCTCCTTCCTGACCTTTATTACCTTAAGATAAGCCCTTTTTAAACCCTCTAAGTTCAGATACAGATTCTGTTTTAGTCCTTTGGTTGTAAAACTGCTGCTGTATGTATCCTATTCATAGCATGATTCTGGTTAATAAACAGAAAAACATTTGAAATCAATTCTTAACTTAAGTTTTCATTCTTGAATTAGATCTATGTGGCTTATATTGTTTTAATTGTGTGATGTGAGTTTCTGTGATTCTTGTAGATGTTGTGCACAGAAACTGAGAAAATTGAACTAAAAGCAGCAATATCCACCAGAGAAATCACAATTCAACTCTCTTCTAAGTCTCTCAGCCATGCTCAGGAGAGCGTTATATAAAACTAGTAGATCTCCTACCTTGAAGTCGTCCATGGTAACAGCAAGAGAGTTCATGACTTCAGCATCGATGGTCTCGTCCTCCAGGTCGATGAGGTCCATCTTCTTCCTGATGGCCTGCAGAGCAGCTTCAGAGCACAGAGCAGCCAGATCTGCCCCCACGTGGCCGTGGGTCTCATTAGCGACCTGAACAACAAGATGAGAGGTCAGTAAGACGCAACCAACAAATGCTGATAAATACAGCTTCAACCAGTAGAAACCTCCATGAAAACATCAGCTGGAGTGCAGAAAGCAAAAGAAGACACTTGCACTCACAGGTTTATTTATGGAACTCGTGCAGGATTTGCTTGATGAATTGATTTGTTCAGTTAAATTAGGTTTAAAGGGAGTTTAAATCCAGAGTACAGATGCTACTTGCTAAATAAAGTCAGCCTGTCCTGGTGGAGAATGTCAAAATGTTGGATTAAACAGACAATGTTGCTCTGGCCAGAAGTTGCTCAAAGTCTAACAGGTTATTCTACGTTAAAAAGGTTAAGTTCTATAATACGCTGCTTCAAGAGCGTTTTTACTCAGAGATGCCAGCTGCAGCGGTCACATGACCCCTGGCTGCAGGCGTCACATGACCATGTGAACAGACCTGTTCCAGGTCCACGTCGTCAGCCAGCTTCATGTTCTTGGTGTGGATCTGGAGGATCTCCAGCCGGCCTGTGGCGTCCGGGATGCCGATGTCCACCTCCCTGTCAAAACGCCCTGGGGGAGGGAGGGGGGGGTTAGAAACACACTTTACTTTACACAGAAGAGAAGAGCTGCACGAGTCTATGAGGAAGTCAGGACTCTTAGTCAGCAGAACGTTTCACAATAAGTTGGAAGCATTTGTTTGCTATTAGCAATACTTCAGTATCTGGTAAATAAGTCCAGTCCATTTCCAACCCTGTATTAGTTTGCTTTGAATATGATGTAGAGCTGCAATAAAAAAAATAGCTGCAACTTTTAAAATAATCTCCAACTATTCTGATAATAAATTGAAGTCATTTCTAAGAAGAAAACCTCTAAATCCTCTGGTTCTAGCTTCTCACATTTGATTATTTTCAGGTTTCTTTAGTCTCTATAATAGTAAACTGCTGATCTTTGGATCGTGAACTACAGGTTTGGACACAAAAAAAACTGACTTTAGATTAAATCATCAGCTTCAGGATTCTACACCATTTTATAAACAAGCCAACTAATAAATTAAATCAATACAATGTTGGTTTACTGCAGAAACTAAATTTGAATTTGCTGGGAATGAGGAGGCATGCTACAATAACTCCCTAAAACACTACAACCCAATACCGTGTAAGGTGAGGAGGCATCCACCAATTTGCTCCTCAAACAGAAACTTCATAAAGTAAAAGTCCATATTCACCAAATCTCCTGAGAGCCGGGTCGATGCTGTTGGGTCTGTTGGTGGCAGCCATGACGATGACGTGAGCTCGCTGCTTCAGGCCGTCCATCAGAGTCAGGAGCTGGGAAACAATGCGCCTCTCCACCTCTCCATGAGTCTACAAAAAAAAAAAAAAAAAAAAAAAAACTGTTAATCTCACTCTGGCATTAACCAAATCATTATACAACTCACCTTAAAATGTAGGTTAAATAAAAGAAAGAAGGAAACATTTTCTCTGTTGTGATTCAGACACTCACCTTCTCTCTCTTAGGGGCGATTGCATCAAGCTCGTCGATGAAGATGATGGCAGGAGCGTTTTTCTCCGCTTCCTCGAAGGCCTTCCTCAGGTTACTCTCACTCTCTCCTGCCAGTTTACTCATGATCTCAGGTCCTAAGAACAGCCAGCGAGCATGTTCATTTTACAGCATGATGTAAAACACTAGGCATAAAACAGAACTTAAACACTGGACAAAAACGCCCTAAACATTTTTTAGTAAATCAGAAGGTGATAGTTCAACACACCAAGTGTCACTGAAGCTCCTAAATGATTAATGATTCTGTCTCAACAGGTCAAATTTAAACTAAAAATCCAGCATCCATGGTAAATCTACATATTTTATCATCTATGCACTAACTAATGTTACAGACTCTGAAGCCTTGCTTTGTGATCAGTAACACGCCCTACACTTAAAGAATAAACCTACACTTATGTATAAATGTGATTCAATCATTAAATATGCTTACTTCCACTAATCAAACACAACAAACCAGATCTACAAGTTAAGACTGGAACAAAGCCAGTGTTTTAACAGATCTGAAAGGGAAAGCAAGAATGAAAAGAAAAACAGATTCAAGTTAATGTTCACACCATTAATGAGGAAGAAGAAGGCTCCAGTTTCATTGGCCACGGCTCTGGCGATGAGGGTCTTTCCAGTTCCAGGGGGTCCGTACAGCAAGATTCCACGTGGGGGCTGAGAAAAGGGAAAGTTAAAGATGAGGGTTCAACTCATTTCTGGATTTGAGAACAGCACAAGTTAATTTAGAAACTATTTGTTGATTGAGTTTCTCTATATTTTTTATATCATTAATCAAACAGGAAAGCTCAGTGTTAAGCTTTTACTTAAATCATCTAAATGTGACATTTTTAAAAGTGACTGTATCAGCATAAGTATTCTACATTACTTATGGGCATATTTTACTGCTTTAACCTCCAGAGGTACATGAGCCTTGGGGAGAACGTGCTTTTTAATCATTTGAAGGTTACACAGACTCGTTTAATATTCACAGTAGAGGACGAACGCGTCGTCTGTTCCTCTGTGAGAATAAAGCTGCCGAACCTTGACCCCGATGGCCTTGAAGAGCGCCGGGTGTCTGAGGGGCAGCTCCACCATCTCCTTGATCTGGGCCAGCTGCTTCCGGACTCCTCCGATGTCGTCGTAGCCCACCTCATTCAGGGACTCCTCCTCGTCCTACCCGCCCCCACAAAACAAGCCCTGTCAAACATCTGACTGCAACCTGGGGGGGTTAACCCGCGTGAACGGCGGCGTGGGCCCGCTACGCACCTCTCTCCTGATTGGCTCCCCCTCGCAGTGGATGACGGTGTCTGGGGCGACGATGCAGTAGGGCAACGGATCGGTCTCCACCACCTTGAACTCCACAGCACGCATGCCCCCCCTGACCAGGAAAATATCGCCTTCACAGGAGAAACATGGAAGGAATGTTAACTTCAGTACTCTACCAGATTTGAGTTTAAAGATAATGGGATAAGGGGATAAATACCCCCCCACCCACCTTTGCGGATTGGCCTGTACGCCTCCAGGAAGTACGGCTTCAGGTAGACCTCAAACAGGTTGCCAGTGATTCCCTCTACCGTGTCGTCTATTGGGAGGACGTGGATCCTCTTTCCGTACTTCACATCAGGACATGGCTGAATGCTGAAGGAATTATTAAAATTAACACTACTCGACAAAAACAGACAGTGTGTGCTTCCTTTTTGTTCCTCTCTCCCTGTCCCTACCTGATGACGTCGCCCAGTCGGACCCTCAGGTTGTTGCGGACCACCCGGTTCATGCGAACCTTCTCGTCGGAGCAGGTGTCGTCAGACAGGACGATGCACACCGTCTCCCGTCGCTTCTTCCCCTTCATCAACACTGTGTCTCCACGGAAGAGCTGCAGCTCGTCCATCTTGGTCTGAACACACATTACTTTTAGCATTTTTACAGTATCTAAAAATTGCTGATTTATTACAACAGATTATGAAAGGGAAGATCCAGTGAATGTATATCAGCAACACACTAAACCTTCTGAATTTGTACCTGAGAGAGAGCGACCACGCTGTTGTCTTCATTGATGGACTCATCGACAATCAGTCTGTTGGGTCTGTTCTTCTGTTTCAGAATTGCCGTGGCTAGATCATCATTTTTTGCTCTAAAAATGAGAAACGGATGAAACACACTCAAGGTCAAATAAGTCTTTTTGTGTAACTACACACAGTCTTAAGCACCTAGAGCAAGAAAAAAGATGCTCCACTTGTTAAATTATTGTATGACAAGGAAAAAAAAAAACACAAGAAAAAACATGTTTTTCATGTTCTAAAGAAACAAGAAGAGTGGGCGTTTCTTTTGTATAAACTGTAAACCCTATTGAAGCAAGTCTAATTTGTGATTTTGGGCTGAACAAATAAAATTGACTTGATGAATGTTGACATCCACATTCACTCAAAAAAAAAAAGTTTTTCTATTCTTGTTCCTACGAGGTTGAAGGTTTTATCTTCATTGTACAGAAAGATGTCAGCGTAGACTTTGACATGAGGACGTTGTCACATTTATCCGCTGAAAGTTTCTCTGTGCTCATTGAAAATCCAATTTCAGGGGATGGGCCTGTGATTCAGGACATCAGGAATAGTTTGAAACCTGGACAAACGCTCAAACAAGTGATGTGGAAACTTGGAAGCCCCAAACGCACAAACTATTTACTTCACAGGAAACATTATGTCAAACGTCTTAAAGGAAATATAATTGTGTATTTACGTATACTGGAAACTCTAATGAGGGAGAAGGGTTTTAACAAGGTCAGACAAATCATATTTTCAGAATACAGCATTTTATATACATCATAATACATGTCCGAATGGGTACTTTTACATTTTGGAGCTGCCAACATGATGTCTGATAGTGAAACTTCTGGCTTTCAGGTTGAATTTCTCTGTTCAGCAGGTCGATATAAACGAACATGACCCAGACAGAAAGCGATACAAGCAGTATCCTATTAAAACATGAGATGAAACCGTTTCTGTAGACAAAATCAGGCAAAACTGAGCCAAAGTCAAATGAAAAATGATGTAGAGAATGGGACTTTTTAGCATTGGAAAGCACAGGAATTAAAGTAAAAGAAATTAAAACCTTAGTGATTAATGTTGTCATTGGTGAAGTATAAAATAATCTGAAATTGTTTTATTTCATTTTGAAATAACATGCGTATCTGTTTTTAGGACGTGCATTTTACTGGGTGTATATAATTTGTTTTTACAGAATCTTCTCTAGTATTTCAGCAACCAAACACATTAAGAATAAATTGCAAAAAAACTTTTACAATCACTTATACAGGCAAGTATTTTGTGTCTCTGTCCCTACGTTATAAATAATAAGAGTAGTAATAATAAAATGACACTGGCCATAACGGGTTATTTACAACTGGCCGGTTACAACGACTCGTCTCCTAACACGTTACAAATCACGTGTGTATCAGAAGAACCGTAAATAACGAATACGTTTGGTTCAAATAGCCTCACGTTTCCGAAATACTGGTATTTTACTGTAGATTCCCTTTCACATTATTGGCATGCTAACGCTAGCTTCGCAGCTAACTGGCTGGCGAGCGAGCAGATGACACAGCAAAAGGATTGAAGGAAAAAAAAAAAAACTTTGTTAGCTTCCCCCATGTAAAGGCTCCCCGTACATTTGACGTGACTAAAACACTGTCAGCGTGTCTGTTTAAACATATTAAACCAGATGATGAAATATTTTATTTCGCGACCGTTTAGCTAACAGCTAAAATAGAGTAAAACGTCGAACATTAGGGAATGAATAGCCCGTTAGCTTCGGTGGCCACGAAGTTAGCTTTCTGAATGACTGGCGTCTTCTTTGTTTATAACTACCGGTTAGCACATTAGCCGAGTTCATGCCTTTAGGCGAATATATTTAGGTTTTATGGTGACTACAATTTAACGACAAGACTGTGGGCAGGATATTAACCGGCGGATGAGACAGTCTGTCGGTGTGATGGTGGTTGGCTTTGGCCTTGACACTGTGGCTAAGCTAAGCTAGGCTAACGCTAGGGCTAGCAGTCAAACACGACAGCGATGACTGCGCTTTGTACCGCCACCGGAGAACCGCTAACCGCCCGGAGACCGCCGTTTAACAACCGGGCACCGGCGCCGCAGGGATACTACCCGACGGTCGGTGTGGAAGTGCGGAGGTTGAAGGAACTGACCCCGTTATCTGCTTGGGTGATGCGTTAGCCATCGAGCTAACTTTGATAAACTAACGTATTCCGAGCTGACGTTAGCCCTTTAAAAAATGTGTTTGCTGGCAGCTATTGTTCCGCAAAATCACATTTCAACAAGAGCAAAAAGCCGTTTCTACTTACTCCCCTCCCGATGCCATGGTCGTCCGCCTGGATTACGATTAATAAATAAATTCTAGCTAAATGTTTAAGAGGCTTAACCGGTTCTCGTAACCCAACAGTTCAACAGTGATATCACACGAAAAGCGCAGCAGTTCCGTGCTTTTCTTTACAATTATACCATCAACTGTAGACGTATCCCGCGTTCTGATTGGTTAATAGGCTGTCAATCAATTTTGGGAACCAATAAAAGAGTCTGCAGTCTGACATCGCCAGTTACTATCAACAAGGCGGTGCCTATCGTCCATAAACTTTTCTCCTATTGGTCGTTTATACCTGTCACCGAACTTCTCTCATCCAATGGACGCGTACCGCGTTGATCTCGAAATATTTATGAAAACATTAAATCTGTCTTTGATAATCAACAAAAATCATTGAAAATTAACCATTTATTATCGAAATCGGTATAAAAATCTGTACAAACAATAAATAATTTGAAACAGCGTTTTACCTTCCCTTTTAAAAGTAATCAATTCATTAAAATGTGTCAGATTTTTATCCATATGAGAAAGTATAATTACCAAATAAGGAATTAGTAAAATTACATTAGACTCTATTAAAAAATACATTCCTATACATATTTTTCATTTTAAAGGTTTAACTGCTGGACACTGTGAAGTTCATCATTCCAGATTGGCTTCAGGTTTACACATCTCACTTGTGTAAACTAAGAATGAATCAGAACCTGGCTCCAGATTTGTTGTGATGTCACAAATCATGCTCATGTGACCGTCCCTTGCACTAAGTTTTTCAATGGACATTAAGAAAGTTTTCACTACAGACTACAGACACTACAGATAACTAGTGTGAAACTGCACATGCATCATTCGGTTCATTGAAGCTAGGAACAAGAAGCAAAACTGATTTCTGAAGTTTATTTTGATAATCATCAAACATTATTACAGTAACATGTATGTACAATTTTTTCTTCTCAATAACCTCAATAAACCGACTTTACAGTATGTACAACAATTTCTAACCATTTCATGCATAAGCCACTCGCATGGTTTTCACCCACACAGTGTTCGTTTATAAATTACTGTAAGCTGCTTTATTTTAAATACACGTTTGTTGTGGGAGGCATTTCAGTTCACGAGGCCAGAGAAAGTCGATCCCGTTCTGTAAACGATAGGGCATTCTTCTTTTGTCCGTCTCCTGGCCGACTAAGTAGGACCAAGTTCTTGCATTCTGTGGCGGAGTTCATCAGAATCCAACAAAGGACCAGTCTGGGGTTCCTGTAAGTAAACAGCAACAGGCCTGAAAGAAAAAAAAAAGGGTCTTACAGTTACAGGAAGAGTAAAAGCACAGCAAAGTAAATGTGATTCTGGAGGCAACAAGTGACTATAAATACCAGGGATTTTGTTTCTCTGAATATCTTCGTCTGGATTCTTAACCACTTAAGTCCTAGGCCTATTTTTCAAGTTTTACTGCTCTAAATGATGATAAATCTGGAATATCTCTACAAACACAAAGGTTATTGGACTTAAACCTGGAATCAGAATAAATCTACATGTGAGACGACAACAGAGTCAGAATCTATTTATGATGATGTTATAAGGAAAATAGAGTTACAATAATAGAAAAATAGGTAAATAAACAGATAAAATACTTTATTTTAGTCTTACAACACGCCCAAACCCTTATCTGCAATGAAAGATCAATTATTAGTCATTATAAAATGCTGTAAATCACTGAGGATCATTCCAGAACATGAAGAATATTTTCTGTAAGATGTTTAAAAAGGAGATTATAAAGGAGCCAATTAAATAATCCCACAAACAGCTCCAATCTAAATTGAATATAAATATAAATATTAAAAAAAATAAATATATATATATATATATATATATATATATATATATATATATATATATATATATATTGTTTGATGCATATATATATGCATCAAACAACAATGAGGTAAACATTAATACTACTACTTGTTCTAAAAAAAATTCCTGTAATTTTAATTTGCCAAAATTGTGGAAAAGAAGCTTCAAAACATGATAGATCTTTGGATTAGACAAATCTAATTTTTAATATGTCATCATGCCAGACTGTCAAAGTGCATCTTAATTGTATTTAGGGAAACATCTGTATTCACATTGATTTAAATAGTCTGTGTTCAAATGTATTCTTGAACCACTGCTCAACTGCAGAGTAATTTGGATGCTCTCACACCAACATTTAGATCTGTTTCAACATGCGACTGTTTAACCTGTATGCAGGGTGTATAAACTGCTCTGTAAAAGTCATTAAATGTAGGGTAAACACGTCTTACTCTACAGCGGATGGTGTGGGGAAACTCCAGGTTTTTTTCCAACAGGAAGCTGCCTCTCGCCTCCTGCCGAGCCGCCACAGCACTTCACCACACCACAGCCCCGCTCCCACACACTCTGAAACATATCATCATAGTCAATTAATCTATTGATTATTGAAACAATCAATTGATTACTTGTTCTGTTCATAAAATGACCCAGTCTCTGCTCTGTGATCCACTGATCCAGTCTATGCTCTGTGATCCACTGATCCAGTCTCTGCTCTGTGATCCACTGATCCAGTCTATGCTCTGTGATCCACTGGTCCATTCTCTGCTCTGTGATCCACTGATCCTGTCTTTGCTCTGGGATCCACTAATCCAGTCTTTGCTCTGGGATCCACTGATCCTGTCTTTGCTCTGGGATCCACTGATCCTGTCTTTGCTCTGTGATCCACTGATCCAGTCTTTGCTCTGGGATCCACTGATCCAGTCTCTGCTCTGTGATCCACTGATCCTGTCTTTGCTCTGTGATTCACTGATCCAGTCTTTGCTCTGTGATCCACTGATCCTGTCTTTGCTCTGGGATCCACTAATCCAGTCTTTGCTCTGTGATCCACTGATCCTGTCTTTGCTCTGGGATCCACTGATCCAGTCTTTGCTCTGGGATCCACTGATCCTGTCTTTGCTATGTGATCCACTAATTCAGTCTTTGCTCTGGGATCCACTGATCCAGTCTATGTTCTGGGATTCACTGATCCATTCTCTGCTCTGTGATCCACTGATCCTGTCTTTGCTCTGGGATCCACTAATCCAGTCTTTGCTCTGGGATCCACTGATCCTGTCTTTGCTCTGGGATCCACTGATCCTGTCTTTGCTCTGGGATCCACTGATCCTGTCTTTGCTCTGGGATCCACTGATCCTGTCTTTGCTCTGGGATCCACTGATCCTGTCTTTGCTCTGGGATCCACTGATCCTGTCTCTGCTCTGTGATCCACTGATCCAGTCTTTGCTCTGTGATCCACTGATCCTGTCTTTGCTCTGGGATCCACTAATTCAGTCTTTGCTCTGTGATCCACTGATCCTGTCTTTGCTCTGTGATCCACTGATCCAGTCTTTGCTCTGGGATCCACTGATCCTGTCTTTGCTCTGTGATCCACTAATTCAGTCTTTGCTCTGGGATCCACTGATCCAGTCTCTGCTCTGTGATCCACTGATCCTGTCTTTGCTCTGTGATCCACTGATCCAGTCTTTGCTCCGTGATCCACTGATCCAGTCTCTGCTCTGTGATCCACTGATCCAGTCTCTGCTCTGTGATCCACTGATCCTGTCTTTGCTCTCTGATCCACTGATCCTGTCTTTGCTCTCTGATCCACTAATCCAGTCTTTGCTCTGGGATCCACTGATCCAGTCTCTGCTCTGTGATCCACTGATCCAGTCTTTGCTCTGTGATCCACTGATCCAGTCTCTGCTCTGTGATCCACTGATCCAGGCTCTGCTCTGTGATCCACTGATCCAGTCTTTGCTCTGTGATCCTCTGATCCAGTCTCTGCTCTGTGATCCACTGATCCAGTCTCTGCTCTGTGATCCACTGATCCAGTCTTTCCTCCAACTCGTACCACCTGTCTTATGTCTTAAACTCAGCTGTGTAGCTGATTTCCTTCAGTTTAAACTGTGCTTTATCAGCGTGTCTCTTTACCATTTTCAGGTTGTTAAAACAACGATGTTCTGCATAACGCACATCCCCGTTATTTTATCTACAATCCATGCCCACACTTCCCCTACATACAGACATAGGGAGCACCAACATGTTGAAGAAAATAGAAGACTTTAATGTGCACCTTATAGTTGTGAAAATACGGTACATGATTAGCTTCTTCGAACGTTCCTGTTGAAGAAGCATATAGTTATAGCTAGTCATAGTGATGCTGCGATAGGTTAGTCTGGTCCTCATGAGATGCTCTGAGCTTCTTTTTCTGCTGATGATCCACTATTGTACTTTTAAATCTGCTGTGTTTTCTGTGTTTTCTCATCTACAGAGCATGCTGCAGTGCAGCCACTGAGGGATCTACGATGTTGGAGGGTCTGATGCTGTCCTGGTGAAACCTGGAAGCTGTGATGGGTCCTGCTCCTCATCCTCCACTTACACCAACATTCATCACATTTCTGTTTGTCTGTTTGTAATGTCCAGTTTTCCCTGTAATGTTCTCCACCTGCACACATCATCTACTGCAGCCTGTCCGTCCTGAAGAGGGATCCCTCCTCTGTTTCTCTTCCTGAGGTTCTTCTGTTTTTTAGAGTTTTACCTTGTAGATGTGAGGGTCTAAGGACAGGGGATGTTGTTGCTGTTGTACAAACTGTAAAGAACATTAATTTGTGATTCTGGGCTATACAAATAAATTGAATTGAATTGAATTAGAAAACCTTTGTTGTAATGATGTTAGCACAGATAAGAACAGTTTAGCTGCTCAGATGGAGCATTATTTGATGAAACTAAGTAAAATAAAATAAAATGCTTATTTCTAACATTGTCAATGTCCTGACTGTTTTTTTTATTAATTTTGCAACTCATCTAATACTTAGAAATGTGACCTTTGTCTTGGGCGACCCCCTGGACTTTTGAATGGTAGCGTATGTTTCAGCTTTTCTACGTTCGTTCTGGTTCTGAGGATTCAGGGTTTTAAAACATGCAGCAACAGAACTTCTTATATGGTAGTTTAGTTCCGGCCGAGGCGTGTCTACCTGGGAACGCCTGCAGGCTGAGCTCCAGGTCCTTCAGGGCCTCTCTGAGCCGTCCTGTCTGGGTGAAGCTGATGCCTCGACCCGCCAGAGAAAGACCCTTCAACCTCTGGAGGACCCACAGGTCCGAGCCCGGGTCCTCGACCAGGTCTGGGCTGGGGATCTGTGGCTGCAGCCCTGGAATCAATCAATCAGTTTTACTTATAAAGCGTGTTTAAACACACCTCTGCTTTGATTAAAGCGCTGAAAAATGTAAAAATGAAGTAAAACATTGAGAATAAACAACAATAATTAAAGTAATTCAGACTAAGAGATTTACTATTAACAACATAATAATGTGCAGATGATGAGAGTGTGAGGTTTTCTTTGGAGAAGGCAGAAACGTACTCACCTTTTCTTTTAAAGCGCACCTTGACCAGCAGGTTCATACACCTGTAACACAGAATCAGTGTTAATGTTAATAAAGTCTAGTTTTAGTCAAAATCTTTATTTGCTCTTTAACAGCAAGTTGATAGTAGTGTTAATCAAAATTAATTTAGTCAAACCTATTAATTTTTTTATTCTTTTTCCTCAGTATTTATTCTATCAGTAACTCCACGTGTTGGATGATTAAAAACGCTGTGATGTTCAGTGTCTGAAATTCACAGAAACAACACGTCAATGCTGCTGATACAGCTTCTAAGAAGAATCTAAGGAGTAATATTCTAAGGAGATTGATATTTTTTTTCTCTTTTGAAAGTTAAAAAGCAGTTTTTAACCCTCTATTGCATACTTACTTTATCTCAAATTTTATTAAAAAAAAAAACAGTTTTTACAGTTAGGCATTAAAAGGAGGCTTTTACTTTGAAGGGACATACAATTTATGAGGTCACATGACCGGTCTAATGAACGCTGTGTTTCTATGGCAACGAGCGTCATTCACACCAGTAGTAAAGTCGCCCTCAGACCTGGTGTAGTGGGTCACCGCCTGTTTCCAGTCCTGCAGGTGGGCGTGGCAGTGACCCTGCAGCAGGTGGGCGGAGCCTGTCCACAGCAGCGTCGCCGCCTCCTCCCGGCTCCGCCCCCCCTCGCCGGCCTCCTCCTCCAGCACCACCCTCTCCGGCCGCACCCCCAGCGTGGCGCCGACGACTTCCTCGCACAGCGCCGAGCAGTCGAGGGGACGCCGAGCCGCCAGCAGGGCGGCGCCAGCCTCCAGGTAGAGCTCAGGTAACCTGGGCAGGGAGGAGGCCTCGCTGGGGTCCTGGAACACAGGAGACGGGTCAGCCATCGGTACATTTAACCAGTTTCTGTAACTGTGACTAACCACATATAAAAATTTTCTGTATTTACATTCTGACGCTGGCAGAAGGAAAGTTCCACAAGTCTCTGATCAAAATTAAGTTTAAGATACGTACAACTTGATAATAGATATCTACAAATACATTTTGATTTGTCAAAACAGATAAAGAAATCTATCATTTTAACTGTGACTAGCCCTAGTACCAGATATAGATTTTTAGAACATCATTTTAACTTGTAATAATTCCAGATATAAATATCTTATCTGCAATAATAAACTCAATAGATTCTAACTGTGGATACCTAATTAGGTGCTTTTTGACTAAAGGAAAATATAAATTACAGATATATCTGCAACACACATCCACTGGTTTTTACATGTTCAGATAGTTTTCCACAGCAGCAAATAAAGCGTTCCCAGTCCCGCTGTATTAATGAATATCCTGATAGAACGCATCACTCATCCTGTTTTTCAGCCTTACTCTGTGTTGATGTGACTGTAGAGCAGCCAGCAGGTCCAGGTAATGCTCCACGCTGTCTGAGACCCTGCAGAAAAACACTGACTTTAAAAAGACATTAACATTCAAAAGTATGGTATCAGTCAGATAATAATTATTATTTATGAAAGAATAGCATTACATTAATCAGAAATACAGTCTATGCTTATACATGTACAATAATCTACAATAATCTATCCTACTCAATGTATATATGGTACATTTAATCTATTCTATTGTGTGTGTGTGTGTATATATATATATATATATATATATATATTTTCTTTTGGATTCAGACTTTTTCACAGTACTGTCATTGCTAAAATTAGCAGATATAGTACAATGGTGAGGGTGGATTTGGTGCATTTCTCTACACTCTATGCAATAAAAGCTCAATAATTTATCCCACTCAATGTAGTTAATCTTTCTTGTATATATGGTGCTTCTATTATACTGTTTTATATTTTATTTATTTGTATATCTATAGTCTGTATGCAGGATATACAGGATTATTTTATCCATTTCACCAGTGTTCTGATGGAACATTGTGTTTGATAATTGCATTAATAGCTAACGGATGATTAGAAAACCCTTGTTGTGATGAAGTTGGTACATCATGCAGCATTCTTTGATGAAAGGAGATAAAAACCATCATTTCTAACATTGTCAACGTCTTGACTGTATTTTCTGTTCGTTTTCGACTCATCTAATAATTAGAAATGTGACCTTTGATAGATAAACTGTCCTGGTTGACCCCTGACTTTTGACTGGTAGCGCATGTTCCTGCTATTCTGAGATGGTTCTGGTTCTGGTTCTGGTTCTGGTTCTGTCGGTGTCGTCACCTCCCGTGCAGCAGGCTCTTCAGGGCCAGAGCGTGGAGGACGGTCAGGGCGGGGGGGACGGACAGGAGACCCCCCAGAGAGCGGGTCTGGAGCAGCAGGGACGGGGGCAGGAAGCGGGGGTGGGCGGGCTCCGTGGGGGGGGGCAGCATCAGGGTCTGTGGGGGGGCAAGGGAGCTCACACACATGCAGATTTTTGAACTGTGTGTGTGTGTGCTTTTTAGAACTTTTTAGAATGACACCACATGACAGAATGTTTGTGTGTGTGTATGTGTGTGTGTGTGTGTATGTGTGTATATGTGTGTATGTGTATGTATGCGCGTGTGTGTGTGTGTGCGCGTGTGTGTGTATGTGTGTATATGTGTGTATGTGTATGTATGCGCGTGTGTGTGTGTGTGCGCGTGTGTGTGTATGTATATATATATATATATGATTTGATTGTGTGTATATTTATATATATGTGTGTATGTGTTAGACACACACCGCATGCAGCAGTCTCAGTGCTTCTATCTCAGCGTGTGTGTTCTCCAGTTCCCTGTAGATCAGGACACTCTGATAGAGAGCACACACACACCGTGGATCCGTCTCCAGCGCCGTCCTGAAACACTGCAACGCCATCTGAGGCCGGTCCTGCACGCCAGATAAAAAAAATATACGTATAAATAATACACACACACTCTGATGTGATTCCAGTCACTTCCTGTCTGATGGCGGCGTCTGGTCGTACCGTCCTGGCGAGGCAGCATCCTGACAGGAAGTGGCGGTACGACACCAGAACCCTGGGAGCCGGCAGCGATGCAGCGGCCTGGAGGTCAGTCAGAGCTTCTGACCTCTGACCCCGGGTCAGCTTCTCTGCAGCTGGATGGATCACAGAACCACTGGAGTAACCACGACAACGACAAACCACCGATACGACTCACAGTTTAATTATAAAAGTTCAACATCGAAATCAAATCATCTTATTTGGGTGTGACATTATAAAACGTCGCTATGCAAACTTAAACTTAAACCAAATACCTAATCTGAAGTAAAAAAGAGTTAAGAAAAAACATGGTATCAGATAAAAATGTCTTGTATTTGGTACAATTAGTCTTATAAATAGTTATTTAATAATAATTATCTTTTTCCACCTGCAGTTACTTTGTCTTATTATCTGATTTAAGTCAATATCGTCTTGTTTTTATAAAATAAGACATATAATGCTGGCGTGTTTGACAAGATGAGAAAGTCAAAAACTTTATAAAATACAGTTTTAAGAATCATTCATCAGGTCTCTGTAAATGTACATTTTGTGTTCATGTTGGTTTCTTGTTAAAAATCAAGATTTATGATACAAATACATTTAATAACCCGAAAAATAACGATAATTTTCAAATATTTAATCCTCCTAGAATATAAAACTAGTTGATATCATGCGTTTTAATCTTTTAAAACCTTTTTAAGAGTTAAACTATCTGATAACCAGGTTTGGAGGATTACACCACACAATCAGTTTTAATTGTCCCTTTAACTTTATGCAAAAGTTTATTAACTGACATTATTTCAACATGATTAAGATCCATTAAACATTCTTGTCCGTATCTGGTATTTAAACATCTACGAACAAAAGCAAGAGGAACAATGTCAAAACCTTTTTACTTTAGTCTATTAAAAAGAGATATCAACTAGGTGGATTAAATATTTCTATTTTCTATTTTAATTTATCATTGTTTGATTTATGTCAAAATAAATGACACAAATGGACTTTTAAATAGGAAACAAACATGAACACAAGATGTGCATTCACAGAGACCTGATGAATGCTTCTTAAAACTATCTTTATCTTTTTCATCACCGACCTTCCACAACGACGCTGCAGATCCTCAATAACTCTACCAGCCTCCTCGGGTCCGTCAACAGCAGCGGCGCCGCGGAACGTTCCGTCCTCGCGTCGTCCTCGAGTCCTGAAGACGGTGTCTCAAACAGAGAGGGAAGCTGCTGCTGCAGCACAGGGAATAAAAAATAAGATAAACTAGACAATTCCCGCGGCAGATGTGAGAGTTCGGGCTGGGCCGTTGGCGGCAGAACTCTACTGTGGCTTAATACAGAAGTTTAACACCACAGGTGGGATGCTGATGTTTATCTGATCATTACTGCCAAGTTTTGTATGTGTTGGACATTTAGATCCAAAGTTATTAAGAAAAATCCAACAGCCAATCAGCTCTCAGTCTGTCATTGCAGTAGCCAGGGCCGTTGCTACGGCAACCTACACACCTGCTGCAGCTCTTTGATGTTAACTAGCCATCAAAGACCCAACTGACAAATTATTGTCCCAAAGTGTGGGGAAAACGGCTGTTTGATGCTCTGAGAGGGCTAAAATAGACCCCGAACAATCGGTCATAACTCAAAAACCGTAACTCATAATCACAAAATGAGCATATTGTCTGGGAGGTGAGGGTCTCCTGGTCATGTTGATATATCTCTTATTTCCGTAGCTTGAAAAATGTGGGCACAGGAGCAGGTTAGAAATTCAATGTTTTACTAAAATGCAGGATGAATCAGCGAAACTTTATAATGGGAGAGATAGAAAGAGCAGGAGCGCGAAGCTGCGCTTGGAGGCTCATTGCACCAAAACCGTACAATTCTCAGCTTTCTTACTCACATCGGAGCGATGGGGAGGGTCGTGCCGACGTTTGGTGTCAAAATTATTAACACGCAGTGAAAATTGTTTTTTCAGAGGAATTTTTTGTGCTTTCACACTCTAACGATAACATCACCACTCTAGACCCCCCATCTGAGGGACGCCTGACCGAGCTGTTGATTGTGGGGGTTTGTCCTTTCCCCCAAGAGGAGAAGCGAGCCAAACTTTTTACGTTGTCAATCGATCGATCTGACAGACAGACAGATAGACAGACAGACAGACAGACAGACAGACAGACAGATAGAGATAATAATAAATCTAAGAAAGATTAATAGTTGGGCTGGGAATTAAATACACACACAAGCTTTCAAATGATAATCGGTAGGTGGTTAATTCTCAACAAAATGCAGACATTACATAATAGTTTTAGGTTTTGATTAATTCTCTCTTTTGTTGATAATACAATCACACCTGAAAGACACATTTCTGCTTGTTTTTTCTTCAAAATTGTGGCAGCAGGTAAAAGGTTATCAGCCCCAAAAATCACAATTCACAGATTCACCTCAAATTTTTTTGGGACAACGATAAACGTGTCATACGGTGTGATCCTAAAAACTCAGGACCAGATAAACAAGGTTCAACTCTATTAAAAAGGTTTTAAAATGTGCACATGTTTTATATTCTAGGTGGATAAAATATTTTAAATGTATTATTCTTTTCTAGCAACAAAACATCCCCATGTGGTACAAGAAAAAAAAGCCTTTAACAAGAAAAAATAAAAGCCACAGAAGAATAAACCTGAACAAGAACATGTTGAGTTAAATAGTTCCCAAGATCCAAGTATGAATTAGACGAAGCGATCAGTGACAAATCATGTTTAGTAAAATAAGAAAGTCAAAAATCTTCTTAAAATACGGTTTTAGGAATCATTCATCAGGTCTATAAAAGTACATGTTGTGTTCATGTTGGTTTATTGTCATTTAAAAGTCTATTTGTGTCATTTATTTATAAAAGATTAACAAAGTTTTATAAAGATTTTGTGCGATTTCAAATGTCAGAATGAAATGATCAATTTTAAATATTTAATCCATCTAGAATATAAAACTAGCAGATAGCGTGTTTTTTATTCTTTAAAACCATTTTAAGTGAGATAAACTGTCTGTTATCATGTTTATATTATTACACCACGTTTGACTTTGTCCTAAATGCGTTTTGTGGATCTGCTATGCAACGTGGTGTAATCCTGAAAGTCAGACACCAGGTACCACGTAGTTTAACTTTGGATTTAAAAAAAATGGTTTTATATTGTATGTAGATAAATATTTAAACTATATTGTTTTTTTTAGATAACATCATTTTACATTTTGTGTAAAAATAACACAAAGACACAAAATCTGGATTTTTGTAAAAATAAAGCTGATATCACTAATGTATCTGGAACAATGTCAACACTGTCATGTGATGTTATCCTAAAAACTAATACCAGACAGTTTAACGCTCCTAAAAAGGTTTTAAAAAATAGAAGCTGGATATTGTCTTTTTTTGTCCACAACCCAAAGATCATCAGTTTACTATTATAGACGAATAACACATGCTTTTAACTAGTTTTGCATTCTAGGTAGATTAAAAAATTACAAAATCATGATTTTTGTAAAATGAAATAGTACAAATAAAAAAATGAATGAATGGACTTTTAAATGACAAGAAACCAACATGAATATTAGATGTACATTTACAGAGACCTGATGAATGAATAATCACTGACTAACATACGTCACACACCTTTATCACCGTTTTACCTTCGTCTCCTGCACAGTTTCCAGTCTTCCAGCAGCCAACCACGTCGCCCACTGCAGACAGAAAAGCTGCAGAACGCTGGAGTTCAACGGGGATCTGAGGAGAGTTTTCCATATGCTGGGCGGGTCTGAACCCACCAGGTCACCTCCTGTGATCTGTAGAACTAAACCAGAACCAGACAATGAGAGCCGAATATCAGGGAACGGGAATCGTTTTTCCATGTTTCCCACGTCAGACAAACCTCTTTCTGTGGCTCCGGTGAGGAGCAGCTCAGCTTCTGAAACCTGAGACAGAGAAATGGAGCAGAAACCGACGTTGAAGACCACGGCGAGCTCCAACCGGAGGTCTGCGAGAGGAGGGACGCCTGCAGGGAAACACCAATGTTCAGAGGATTGAAGGAAATATAGAGAGAGAGTTTTAGGATGGAGGGTGGATGGATCACCTTGGATTTTCCTCAGAAGTTTCTGGAACTCTGAGAACAAACATCTGAAGCTGCTCTGAGCTTCTGCTGCTTCCTGCTGCTGCAGAAAAAAGCACAAAATTCATCTTCAGCGTGAGTGAAAATCAAATCACAAAAACTACAAATAAAGTCAACAACAAAGGATTAAATCATTACACTTTACATTAAGTAAAACAATAGATGATTTAATTCTTCCCTCAGTAAAATTATACAACTCATAAATAACTAACTGAAATTTAAAAAAGTCATAAAACAGTAAAAATCAAAAGCATGAATTTACCATCAGTTCATATTAACTAAACTCATTATAATTCAGTGTTTTACTTTGAGTAAAACAATGCATGATTTGTACTTGTAAATGGTATTTTTGATAGTATTGTGTAACTATTTTAACTTTATTTAACTTAATGTAAAATATGAAATACTACTTCCATCAGTAGAATTATACATCTGAATAATAACTAAAATAACCCAAATTTATAACTTACTGTAGTCACTCTGTCACTTTTTCTCCACTGATCACTTTTCTCTACACACACATCCTGCACCTTAAGTATGCATTAGCTATGTATGTGTACATGTGTGTATGTGTATATATATATGTAAATATGTAAATATGTGTGTATGTGCATGTATGTATGTATATATGCTTTGCTTATGCATACTTTTTTCTTGCTATTTATTAGTATTTTTTCTCCATTCTATGATCATAATGCATACTGTGTATGCGGATCAACAAATTCTACGAATTTGTACATAGTGTTGTGTATTTTTATTTGTTATAGTTTTTATCTTCTTTAGCTTTTATTTTCTTTTCTTTATTCTGTACGCTGCAGTAACAGCAGCTGCAGACAAATTTCCCTGTAATTTATCATTACTATTAGTTCAAATTAAACTGACTTTCTGACTTCATAAGAATAGTATTATTATTATTATTATTATTATTATTATTATTATTATTATCATAATTAGAAGCGAAGCAAAAGCACAAAATTAATCTTCATTCAACCAAAATTATTCTACAAATAGAATCATTAAAATACAGAAAAATAGACGTAACTTTGTAAAAAAAAAAAAATACAAATTAAATAAAAAAGAAAGGTTACACTATTATATTTAGGTTATTTCCATGAAATAAAACAATGCATTATTTGTACTTGTAACTGAGTATTTTTTAGTATCGCGTTGTTATTTTTACTTAAGTAAAATATAAAATACGTTTTCCATCAATAGCATTACACAATAATTGTCATTAACTGAAACAAAATAAAATACTCAGCAGCAAAATAAAACTAGAAGATAATTCACCATTAGTTTAAACAAAATTGTGAGTTTTTGACTTTATGACGAACATTAATATTATTATATAATAAAACTAAATAGACGCTAACAGCTAAAAACAAGAAACAGAAAGTTAACCTACCAACCACTTCTTTACCAGCTCGTTGTTTTCCTGAATCCATCTATCTAATAAAGGGGAGGATTTATGCATTTTATTAGATGTTTTATTTGATATTTTTATTGCTATTTTGCGGGAAAGTTCGCGGTGTTTTGTTTGAACTTTCGCTCGTTTGTCGCTAACACCCGGAAGTAAACGTCAGTTCCGGCTCCGCTGCGCCTGACGGACTCATTTAGAGGTGACACCTGCAGTTCGCTTTGTGTCCAGCAGGCGGCGGTGGAACCGAGATTTTATTTTGTTATTCTTCACATGTGCAGCTGAACTGTGAAGTGATGCTGCTGCTTGTTTTTGGTTTAAACTTATTAACAATAAACTTATTTTATTCTAATAGTTAAGAATCAGTTAATTAAATTTAGTTGTAGCTGTTTTTTAGTTAATTGTTGGCGATGAATCTTAATTTTCAAAAGTTCCTAGAAATGTACAGAAATAATAATTTATTATAAAGGTCATCTAAGACTCAAAATATATGTATGTGAACTTTAAATTCTATGAAACGCTAAAATAATTTTTCTAAGATGAATAAAAGTTTAAAAAAGTAGAAATATTCAGATTCACAGTTATTTTTTTCATAATTTATGCAAATGATTATGAGTAAAACCTGCATGTTGCCACTATGGTAGAAATAAATGTATATGTATTGCAAACATTGACTTAAACTCATATTAAATAATCTAGATTCTAAAATATAGGTTTAGAGGAAGTTCATTTCTTAATTTGACCTTAATGGACATTACAAACAATTTAATTTAAGCTCTTAGATCGAATCATAGATATTTGGATTTATTTTAAGCTAATTTCCTAAATTTACCTATGATTAACATTTATCTAATTAAATGTTTGCAATGTTTAAGACAGGAACTTTAAAGTCGAGATAATTTTTCTACATTCAATAAAAGTTTTGAAAAGTATAAATATTCCTGTTTTTATGTTATTTTTTATAATTTAATGCAAATAATGCGTATTAGTAAAGGCTGCATCATGGTACCATGGTAACAGATGATTTATGGACGTAGATCAAATTTCTAACTGAATGAGAAGCTAAATTAAAGCCATTTCCATTTTTTAAGCTAATTTCTGAGTTTGATCTATAATAATGCCACTAATCCTGTAATAAAACACGGAGACATCTTTATTTGACTTCCTAGGACTCCAAAGACTCAGGATTTACAGCCTCCAAACAGCTCGCATAACAAAGCTACAGAGAATTGATGACCTGCTGCTATCAGCCTAGAAGCAGCACACACACACACACTCACACACACACACACACACACACACAGATTTAATACAAATACATGCTCCCAGCCATAATTACTCTCCAGCTGACTCATCCCTGAAGCTCCGGGACGTTTCTCCTCTGAAGGTGACTCCTTCTCTGCTCCTTCTCTTCCCTGTTTTCCCGTCTCTACGCCTCCTTCAGGAATTCGTCGTATTCCCGTCGCTTCCTCACAACTTCCCGTCGTCCCTGATCCTCCTTCCCTTCTTCTTCCCTTTCATCGTCTCAAATCACAGAATCTTCCTGATATAGAACTGTGGGAAAAGATAAAAAAATAGTGGAAGCTCCCGACCACACACACACACACATGCACACACACACACACACACACACACACACATGCACAGACACACATACACACACACACACACACACACACACATATATATACATGCACACACACACACACACACACACACACACACACATATATATACATGCACACACACACACACACACACACACACACACACACACACACACACACATATATATACATGCACACACACACACACACACACACACACACATATATATACATGCACACACACACACACACATTCACACACAGACACACACACATATATACACACACACACCCACACACACACACACACACACACACACATATACACACACACACACATACACATATATACACACACACACACACACACACACACACACAGACATAAACACACACACACACACATACACACACACACATGCAGACACACAGACACACACACTCACACACACACACACACACACACACACACACAGACACACACACACACACACAGACACACACACACACACACACACACACAGACACACACACACACACACACCCACACACAGACACAGACACACACACAGACACACACACAGACACACACACACACACACACAGACACACACACACAGACACACACACACACACACAAAGACACACATGCACAGACACACACACACACACACACACACACACATGCACAGACACACACACACACACACACACACACACATGCACAGACACACACACACACACACATGCACACACACACACACACAGACACACACACACACACACACACACACACACATGCACAGACACACACACACACACACACACACACACACACACACATGCACAGACACACACACACACACACACACACATGCACAGACACACACACACACACACACACACACACATGCACAGACACACACACACACACACACACATGCACAGACACACACACACACACACACACACATGCACAGACACACACACACACACACACACACACACACACACACACACATGCACACACACACACACACACACACAGACACATACACACACACACACACACACATGCACAGACACACACACTCCTCTGGTTGGGTTTCAACATTTTCTCTGTGCATTGATTCTGATGTTTTCTCGTTTCTTTCTCCAAGGTCGTTTCTTTAGTCTGAACAAGACGTCAAACGTCTGCTGGAACCAAAGATTAGTTTCACGTTAAATCATCCTCAGATTAAGCCAATTAAGCACCAGACTTATTTATTCATTTTTCCTGCTGTAAATGATGATAAATGTGGAAAATCTCTACAAACACAAAGGTTATTGGACTTAAACCTGGAATCAGAATAAATCTACAACATGTGAGGAGACGACAGAAGAGACACAATCTGTTTATGTTGATGTTATAAGGAAAATAGAGTTAGAATACTAGAAACATAGGTAAATAAACAGATAAAATACTTTATTTTAGTCTTACAACAAGCCCAAACCCTTATCTGCAATGAAAGATGATTTATTGTTCCATAAAATGCTATAAATCACTGAGGATCATTAAGAACATGAAGAATATTTTCTGTAAATGTTTAAAAAGGAGATTATAAAGGAACCAATTAAATAATCCCACAAACAGCTCCAATCTAAATAAATCTCTAAATAGTGGTTAGTTGCAGCTACTACTGATATTATATTAAACTATTTTATTATTGTATTGATGATGTGGATATTGATGATATATATTGATGCTGTAACAGGAACAGATAAAATACTTTATTTAGTGTTGGAGCTCAGGGTTAACATGGGATTTATTATAAAAGCTGCTGCTGTTTTAGGGTCTTTGTTCATTTCAACAGTTTATTCAGCAAATATAAACCACTCTTTTATCTATATTTAATTTCCCAGAGCTCTCAGCATTCCAACATTCCAAAACTCAAATGTAGTAAATGTCGTAGATCCCTCAGTGGCTGCACTGCAGCATGCTCTGTGGATGAGAAAACACAGAAAACACAGCAGATTTAAACGTACAATAGTGGATCATCAGCAGAAAAAGAAGCTCAGAGCATCTCATGACCAGACTAACCTATCACAGCATCACTATGACTAGCTATAACTATACGCCTCTTCAACAGGAACGTTTTTAACCTATTCTTAAATATAGGAAGGGTGTCTGCCCCCCAGATTCCACAGGAGAGGAGCCTGATAGTTGAAGGCTCTGCCTCCTGTTTTAATTCTAGAGATTCTGGGAACCTCCAATAAGCTGCATGTTGGTGAAAATCAGCTGATGCAGGGAAACGACAGGATGCTGAAGTAAGGGTTTTATCTACATGCACCTACCAGGAGAGGCATGGTAGGCCTCACACACACACACACACACACACACACACACACATACTGCTCCTTTAAGACAGCAGATGTAAACTCACTCACCTTTTCTTTTTTTTTTTTGATCAATAGTTGCTGCACAGACGCTTCAGTCTCTTCATTTCCCAGAAAAAAAGCTCATTTCTATTTGAGGACGAAGCTGCTGCTCTGATTCCATCATGTCTAAGATTTTATGTTTAAACAGTTAATACACACACACACACACACGGCCTGTGAGGATAAAAAGAGACAAGAGCTTTAAAATAGGTGTGTGTGTGTGTGTGTGTGTGTGTGTGTGTATGCTCTCCAGGGGTGTGGATCTGCAAACTCACACTGCAGCAGAGCATCAGCAGAACACACTGCACACACACACACACACACACACGCACACACACACACGCACGCACACACACACACACACACACACACACACACACACACACACACACATCCAGGTGTAGTGGAACACAACGTGGATGTGAAGGTTTATTGATGAATAAAAATAACATCATAGATTAAATATCTTTTATTATTTATTCAGATCAGCAGAAATGGAAGAAACAGCCAGAACCACGTGACGGTTCTGATCCGATTCTGATTTCTGATGATTTTTGCTGCAGAAACAAAGCTGAAAAAGTTGAGTGAAAGTCGTTGAAACGTGATGTTTTACCGATCAGCGGATGCGTGTGTGTGTGTGTGTGTGTGTGTGTGTGTGTGTGTGTGTGCGTGTGTGTGTGTGTGTGCCCCCCCCCATCCCTCCCTATATAAGGCTGCTCTCCTCCTGCAGCATCACTCCTCCCGGTGCAGCATCATGAGCTTCACGCTGGACCACCACTTCTTCGGGCCTGCGGCCGCGTACCGCAAGGCGCGCCCCGCGTCCGCCGCGTCCGCCGCGTCCGCCGCGTCCTCCAGCGGCTTCCACTCCGCGCAGCGGCGCCGCGTGGCGGCCTACAGCCAGCCGTCCTCCGCCGCCGACAGCCTGGACGCCTTCAACGGCGACATGACGCGCCGCAGCGAGAAGGAGATCCTGCAGGCGCTCAACGACCGCTTCGCCGGCTACATCGACAAGGTGCGCAACCTGGAGACGCACAACCGCAACCTGGAGGCGGAGGCGGCGGCGCTGCGCCACAGCCAGGCGGGCCGCGCCGCGGTGGGGGGGCACTACGAGCGCGAGCTGAGCGACCTGCGGGGGCTGCTGCACCAGCTCACGGGCGAGAAGGCGCGCGCCGGCCTGGAGCACGAGCACCTGGAGGAGGACATCCAGCAGCTGCGCGTGCGCCTGGACGACGAGGCGCGCAACCGCGAGGAGCTGGAGGCGGCGGCGCGCGCCATGAAGAAGTACGTGGACGAGTGCCGCCTGACGCGCGCGGAGCTGGACAAGAAGCTGCACGCGCTGGAGGACGAGGCCGCGTTCCTGAGGAAGAACCACGAGGAGGAGGTGGCCGAGCTGCTGGCGCAGATCCAGGGCGCGCAGGTGACCTTCGACCTGCGGGACACGGTCAAGGCTGACGTCACCAGCGCGCTGCGGGAGATCCGCTCGCAGCTGGACTGTCACGCGTCGAAGAGCTCGAGCCAGGCGGAGGACTGGTTCAAAGGTGAGGGGGGGGATGGGATGGGGAGGGAGGGGGGGGGGCAACAGTGTGATGCGTAAAACACGTGGGAACTCAAACATGCGTCTTTACTGCGAATGAGCGAAACTTTATCTGTGAGATTGAAAAGTTGCTTCGTCATTAGAGAAAAAATAAGGATGCATCACTGCGGGATTCATTTACAGCATCACGTCCTCATCAAGGTCAACACACACACACACACACACACACACACATGTGCTGAATCATAAGTTTCTTCTATTTCTCGTCTGCATCCAGAGAACCAGACGAGACTTGAATGAAAAAAAAGACGCGTGTGCTGAATGACGTGTTTCTGTGACGCAGCAAAAAGCCACGCGACCTCGTGACCTCTGTAACTGTTCTGTGTGTGTGTGTGTGTGTGTGTGTGTCGCAGTGCGTATGGAGCGCCTGTCCGAGGCGGCCCGCTCCAACCAGGACGCCATCCGCGGCACGCAGGAGGAGATCCTGGAGTACCGGCGCCAGCTGCAGAGCCGCACCGTGGAGCTGGAGACGCTGCGCGGCACCAAGGACTCGCTGGACCGCCAGCGCCTGGAGTGCGAGGACCGGCACCACGAAGACCTGAGCTCGCTACAGGCAGGAGGGGCGACCCGGTCCGGTCCGACCCGGTGGGGATCGTGCCCTCGCGCCTGGTTCTGACCCGTCTGTGTGTTTTTTTTTTACAGGAAACCATCAACCAGCTGGACAACGAGCTGAAATCCACCAAATGGGAGATGGCGAGCCAGCTGAAGGACTACCAGGACCTGCTGAACGTCAAGATGGCGCTGGACATCGAGATCGCCGCCTACAGGTCGGGTTTGTTTTAACTCATGAACTGGATCCTTTGTTCTCCTCCCCTGATCTGCAGCTTCTCTCCTCCCACGCAGGAAGCTGCTGGAGGGGGAGGAGAACCGCCTGGTGTCGGGGGGAGGGGCCTACTCCTACCTGGAGGGACGGATCTCCGCCCACATGAAGGTGAAGGACGAGATCTCTGACACCGTCATCCTGGAGGAGCAGACGGACGAGACCCAGGTCACGGAGGTCACGGAGGAGGCGGACGACGAGGAGGAGGAGGAGGAGGAAGAGGAGGAAAAGAAGGAAGAGGAGGAGGAGGAAGGAGGAGAAGAAACCAAAGAGGAGGAGGAAGAGGAGGGCGAAGCCGAGGAAGGTGAGGATAAGGAGGAGGCAGCAGAAGGAGAGGAGGAGGAGGAGAAGGGAGAGGAGGAGGAAGAGGAGGAGCAAGAGGAGGCCAAATCTCCAGAAAAGCCCGGGTCTCCTCCTTCAAAGTCTCCTCAACCCAAATCCCCTGCCGTCAAATCTCCAGAATCCAAATCTCCGCAGAAATCACCGGAATCCAAGTCGCCGCCGGCCAAGTCGCCCGAGAAGGAGAAGGCCAAGCCCCTCCCCCCCAAGGAGGAGAAGAAGGAGGAGAAGAAGGAGGAGAAGCCCGTCCAGGAGGAGAAGGAGCAGCCGGTGAAGGAGGAGAAGAAGGCGGAGCCCAAAGAGAAGGGGGCGGAGCCTAAAGAGAAGGAGGCGGAGCCCAAAGAGAAAGAAGAGAAGAAGGCGGAGCCCAAAGAGAAGAAGGCCGACGCCCCCCCCAAGAAGACGGAGGAACCCGCCAAACCCGCGACCCCTGCGACCCCCGCTAAGCCCGCTGAGGACAAACCGGCCCCCAAACCCGAGGCCAAGCAGGAGGAACAGAAACCTGCGGCCAAAGCGGAGAAGGCCGGCGAGCCCGACGCCAAACCCAAGAAGGAGGAGGAGAAGAAGGAGGAGGCCAAGGTCGAACCCGTGAAACCGGAGGTCAAGAAACCCGAGGAGGAGAAGAAGGAGGCGGGCGACAGCAAAGACGCAGGAAAGGCGGAGAAATCGTCCAGCACCGAGGCCAAGGAGAGCAAGGAGGAAAAGAAGAAGTAACAGATAAAAAACGAATAAAAGCCGCGTTTTCAGGGCAAAGAACTGAGAGGGAGAGACGCCGTTCAGGGAGGAAGAAGAAAGCAGGCGACGGTGTGTAAGCAATAGAGATCCTCGTAGCAAATATCCCCTGCTCTCCACGTTATGGCCATTTACGCAAAAACAAAAAACCCTGATGCTTCCGACGTAGTGAATGCAGAACGCTCCGAAAACTCCTGAATGTGACGAGCTGCCCTCGAATCAATAAATACATAACAAGTGCATTAAAAACTGACCGGACACGGCCGAGGGCGGACGTCCAACCACGTCCAGCTTAACGATTGTGACACATATTGAATATATATATATATAATAAAAAAAGTATATTTAAGGAGATACAAATGTCTATATTATATTTACAGAGAGAACTTGAATTTGCTTGTTGTGCACCTTAATGCAGCGTCTCAGTCCTCTGGCTGCAGCCACGATGATGATGATGATGATGATGATGATGCTATGTATAAACTGCTGAGAATATGCAATATGAAACTGATAAATAAAGAATGTAAAAACCGAAACTCTTTTCGATGAGTTTTTTCATCACAGAAAATTGAAGGTGGCTGGTTTTGACCTTTTTTGACCCCGTGGGGATTCAGACAATGAGAATAAATAATCACATGAGAATAAAACTAACAGAACCAGGTGTGAGGCTGAGGGGGAAATGCACTGCATTGCGGCTGAAGGAGAAATAGAAAGAAGGGGGGGAGCCGTGCCCCCTCCCTCCTCCCCCCATATCCCCCCATCCTCCATAAATCAGCAGTTCTGCTGGCTCACGATGATCACACTCAAATTTCCCATCACACACCAAAAAAAAAAAAAAGAATCACCTCCTCCACAGCAGTTCGATCACATGAAAAATCATTAATTAATGAATAATAGAAGCCAGAGTCTTGTTGAAAAAGCTGCTGCTGCATTTTTAATGGCATTTTTTCGCCCCCCCCCCCGCTGACACCGGATCCACGTTGGCTGACATTGAAGGATTTGACTCTTCGGGTTCTCCTCTAAATCCAATCACGCTGCGTTCAATAAAACGGTGGAGATTTAATAGGAAAAGTTAAAAAAGCAGAGTAATGAATTACTGACGCTGTCAGAGTTCATATGGTGTTTTACTGCTGCAACCACATGTTCGTTCATTGTGTTCTGCACCTGCCACTGTTTTTTTTGCTTGACTTATTACTTTTTTTTTCTTCAACATTACTTTGGCAGCTTCTGGTTATTTTATTTTATTTTTACATTTTTTTTTACGTTCATGCTGAGCCACTTTCACTTCTCTTTATTGACCCTTGCAGCCAAATATAAAAATGCAAACACCCAACAATGTCTACAACTACCGTATTTACACGACTATAAGGGCACATTAAAGTCTTAAAGTCTATATTTTCTTCAAAATGTTGGTGCTCCCTATGTATGTATGTAGGGGAAGTGTGGGCATGGATTGTAGATAAAATAACGGGGATGTGCGTTATGCAGAACATCGTTGTTTTAACAACCTGAAAATGGTAAAGAGACACGCTGATAAAGCACAGTTTAAACTGAAGGAAATCAGCTACACAGCTGAGTTTAAGACATAAGACAGGTGGTACGAGTTGGAGGAAAGACTGGATCAGTGGATCACAGAGCAGAGACTGGATCAGTGGATCACAGAGCAGAGACTGGATCAGTGGATCACAGAGCAGAGACTGGATCAGTGGATCACAGAGCAAAGACTGGATCAGTGGATCACAGAGCAGAGACTGGATCAGTGGATCACAGAGCACAGACTGGATCAGTGGATCACAGAGCAGAGACTGGATCAGTGGATCACAGAGCAGAGACTGGATCAGTAGATCACAGAGCAAAGACTGGATCAGTAGATCACAGAGCAAAGACTGGATCAGTGGATCACAGAGCAGAGACTGGATCAGTGGATCACAGAGCAGAGACTGGATCAGTGGATCACAGAGCAAAGACTGGATCAGTGGATCACAGACTGGATCAGTGGATCACAGAGCAGAGACTGGATCAGTGGATCACAGAGCAGAGACTGGATCAGTGGATCACAGAGCAGAGACTGGATCAGTGGATCACAGAGCACAGACTGGATCAGTGGATCACAGAGCACAGACTGGATCAGTGGATCACACCCGTTGTGGGATCAATAAAGTTTTTTTTTTTTTTTATCTTATCTTAAACCTTCCCTATAGTTAGGTTCCTTATGTGTGTGTTAAATACAGTAATGACACAGAGAACTGAGCCTGAGTCTTTTAGTACGGAGCCTTATGGTCAGAAAAATACAGTTAAGTTAAAATCCAGATTTCTAGTATTAGGGTTAGTCGATCTTTACTTGATTTTAATTTAGGGGAAATATTAGTAAAATCCTTCCTAATCATGTGATTTTCCCTAATTACATAAAACCTCTCATTTAACACGATAGATTGTGAAATATCTTGTTTGGAGTGAATGAAGTACAATTTATCATGAGTCTTGTTTTACTTGAACAATTAACACAATTATGTAAATTGACATGTGAACTTTCAACATTAATTAACACCTTTTTCTTCCAATAACTGTATTTTCATGTCTCTCCTTATCTCAGTGTATGTCCATGTCTTACCCAGTGTACAATTTATCTATTAAAAGAGCATCTTTTCTTACAAAATGACTAAAATATGAAATAAGCCAAATTATCAACCAGTAGAATCAGGTAATTCTACTACATATTGGACAAATCAGACCAAAATCTTAAGTATTTCATATTTCAGTTTTTCTTCTTCCACATTTCCTCTCCCATAAATCCTGGTGCTATCAGTCAGGATTCCATTAGACCCCCCTGGAAGCTTCTACGTGTGTTAAACCCACTCGTGTGGAATGGAGCCAGGTTATCAAACGTTTGCGCTTCCATCGCGGCTGCAGACGGCACATATTCCACGGACACAAGCCTCTGTGGGAATGACTCAGCACTCAATCAAAAACAACAGCGAGCCTATAAATAGAGTCTGGGAGCAGGAGGTGAAGGACGAAACGGGACAGAAGAGACAAGCCGGCTCCAAGGAAACAACCAGGCGTGTTTTATTATCATCGTTGTTATTATGTTCAAACTGGTAAAAAGACTTTAAAAAGGTGTACAGTGTTAAGAGTCCCGGAGCCAAGCTTGAAGGAGGAGTTTTAGAGCAGAGTCTGAGCGGGTTTAACGGTGGCTGAAGAAGCCCTGAGGATGGTTGTACTTGAACGGCTTCAGGCGGTTCGGACCCCTGCAATGAAAATAACAAAGAAACACGAGTCAGGAGAACAGATCCACTAACGAGTGTTTTTTTTTTTGTTTCCACGCCTCGCCCCTCCCCGTTCACCTGACGGTGCGCAGACACATCTTCTCGCGGGGGAACTCGCGGGGTCCCTCCACGCCGTCGTCCTGCCGCTCCGTCTCCAGGTAGACGTCCAGACACACGCACAGGCGGCAGATCTGATTGGTCAGCAGCTGGTGACCCGGGCGGGGGCCCTGCAGCTCGTTCCTGAACACGTTCACCTCACTCTCCATGGCCTGGAGAAGAAAAAACAAACAAACATATATATATATATATACACACACACACACACACACACACACACACATATATACATATATATATATATATATATATATATATAAATAAACACACAATATATATACACACATATGTGTGCATATATATATACACACACACACACACACACACACACGTGTGTATGCGTGTATATATCTATGTGTATATATCTATGTGTATATATCTATGTGTGTATTTCTATGTGTGTATTTCTATGTGTATATATCTATGTGTGTATATCTATGTGTGTATATATCTATGTGTATATATCTATGTGTATATATCTATGTGTATATATCTATGTGTATATAAACCCTCCCCTATAGTTAGGTTCCTTATGTGTGTGTTAAATACAGTAATGACAGTAAATTGTCCATGTCTATTGTTCTATGACATTGGTTAAATTTTCAAAAACGTTGAACTATCCCTTTAAATCTAATTGTTTTAGCCAGGATCATACTACAGTGTATTTTACCCCCAATCTGGGCAGAGCTTAGTTTCTGTAAATTTTGGATTCATCCTTTATTCCTGTTGATTCCTAACGCGTTGACAACAATATAAAAAATCGTACTCGTAGGTTGTCGTCGCTGCGTCCGCTGCGTTCTCCCTTCCAGCTCAGAGACAGGGAAAAGAGAGGAGAGATTTCTGGGTAACGAGGACTCAGGACGACGGCGGCCTGGAGACGAGCTGATGGGAGGAGACGAAGAAGGAGCAGGTTGTAGAATAAAGGAGAGAAAACAAAGCTTTAAACCATCTTTGAAAGTGTCTGTAGAGTCTCACTCATCCAGGTCAGTGTACGCTGCACGATGCCTTCTAGGGAGAAGTAAAGAAGCTCAGTCTAACAATCTTCTTTTTATTTTAGTGGAATTATCTGAGCCACCCAACAAAGTCTTCAAATAAGTTTACATCCAGATTTATAGACCGCTGATCTTTACTTTATTCTGACTCTTTTCTCTAACTAGTGTACAAACACTGCAAAAACTTAAACATAACATGAGAAAATATCTT